>JANIJG010009625.1:8116-25905 GCA_024611175.1 Megaceryle torquata | reverse complement strand
GAAGGAAGGAAGGAAGGAAGGAAGGAAGGAAGGAAGGAAGGAAGGAAGGAAGGAAGGAAGGAAGGAAGGAAGGAGTGTGCGTCACTCCCCTTCTATTAGATGATATACAACCACACCAGAATGAGTATTAGATGTACATAAAATTATAGAACAATAAATGAGATGTCTCTGCAGTATTCACAAAGCATATTCCCTTCATTCACTGAAACACAATTACTTTATATGGCCTTTATTTTAGCATTTAACTCACAAAAGTTAAAACTGTTTGTTTTCTTCTATCAATTTTCTGCTGATGATGTAACTCCCATGCTGTATATGTTTTAAAATTATTAGCATTATTATCCTTATGATACCGAGTTTTCCTTGATGAAACTATAATTTCAACCTGTTGAGTTATTAATTTCTTAGAGTTTCCGGAATTTCCCTACTACATCAGACAAATGGTTCTCTAAGTTCTGTATTGAAAGCTGAGACAGACATTTGTTTAGGCTAATGTTCATTTTGCTAACTTTATCTACACCAGCAACTTAAAGTAATTGCATTTGCTATCTCAATAGTTAGTGGAAGCAAACTAGTACTTCTAAAGAATGCTACATACAAGATAAAGAATTGTTAAGACACTGAAGATACAGTCTTTGCAAATGCATGCATCTATTGACCATTAGGACAGTCTCACAATTACCAGATGCTTATTTTAGCATGGGCAAAATACTTCTAGGCGTCTTATAAATCTTATACTTCCAGTGCCTTTTATTATTTTCTACTACTATTCTTTATCTTAGGCTTTGTTTTGTTTTCAGTCAGGTTTTTATCTGAAGCTTTTAGGAAGAAGTTGGTAAAGGAAAAAGTATTAGCTAATCTTTACCATTGCTCATTGGTAGTTGTGAAGGTTTTCTAAGGAAGCTACACATTTATATTATTATTTCAAATGTTTATTGGCATTGTGTCCTCATCTTGTAACAGAGGATGTACTGGAAGATAATTACATGACAGTGCAGCTTTTGCACAAATGTTTGTGTGGGTGTATAAATTGATGAAGTTTGTGGCCTTTTAATTTTGATTAAATTTGTGTGATAAAGTTAGGCCTTCTAAGTTCAATGAGAATGACTCAACTGTTAATATTTCCATTCCCAATTCTTGTCACAAGTGTAATTTCTTCTTCCAGAAGGAGTAGTACATGAAACATGCTGCTATATTAAACTTCCCACTCAGTGTTTTTCTTCCTTGTTTATTTTCCTTCAGAAAGGGCCAATATGGTCATATCTTATACAGGGAAAGCAAATGTGTTCACTAGTGGATGTAAATTTAGTAGTTATTATCCTTCTGGGATTGGTTTTACTACCAGTTTGTTTTCCCATTTGAGAATGATTGTGAACAACTGGCAAAGTGATGTGATGCACCTCACTGGTTTAAGATATACAGTTACATTGTAAATGCCTTATCCCATTGTCATTATAAATTATTTATTTACTGCTTGACATAAAAAAATCAAGTGTATTCAGTTGTTCGCAATGATGACAGCTGTTATGGAACAGATAAGATACATTGGCAAACCATACTCCATAGAAACAGGAAAATATTTCTTTAGTTTCATGATATCTACCTGTCCCCAAGCAACCAAAACTTCACGCTCAATAATAAAAAGGTTCAATGCAATAATATCTCCTGCATTTTATATTTATTTGTCCAACTGTCTAGCTCAAAATTGTCTGGGTTTTGTTTATTTTTTGTTTGTTTGTCTATTTTTTGTTTTGTTTGTTTGTTTTTTTACTGGAAATACTCAATGGTACATATATTATAACATATTGGCATATATATATAAACATATTTATAACATATTGGGCACTATGTATAATATGAGAATGGGAGTTGTATTGACAATGGCAAAAAACCAAAATACGGAATTGGTAAGTCAGAGAAATATACACATGATATAAACACTAACAAATGTGAGAAAGAAAATTAATCTTTTTTTAAAAAAAGAAACTTAAAGCTCACACTCTATATATATTTACTTACACTTCTGGTGGAAATTGTAAGTCTCTGGCAGCTGTAGCAATTAAAGAGATTTTTCTGTTTCTTAGATGTTCGGAGATCATAGAATCGTTGAATCATCAAGGTTGGAAAAGACCTTTAAAATTATCCTGTCCAACCATTAACCCTACTCTACTAAGTCCACCACTGAGCCATATACCAAAGCATTATATCTATACAGCTTTTAAACACATCTAGGGATGGTGACTCAACCACCTCCCTGGGCAGCCTGTTCCAATGCATGACAACCCTTTCAGTAAAAAAATTTTCCTAATGTCCAGTCTAAACCTCCCCTGGTGCATCTTGAGGCCATTCCCTCTTATTCTATCACTAGTTACTTGTGAGAAGAGACCAGTGCCTACGTCTCTAAAATGTCCTTTCAGGTAGCTGTAGGGAGCAATAACATCTGGCATCAAATAGGGGTGCCAAACTGAAAATGTACCACAATTTATAGACTTATAAAATACTGAACCTTTTTATAGCTCAAGCCATAGCAGTGGAATACATTCTCCCATTAACAACTTTTCCACTAACAGAGTGTTAATACTTCTTCAGTATCAATATGTCTTGTTGGCTTATTATTTTTTTTATTTCTCATTTTGCTTTATAAGCCAGAGAATGGTTAGACCGGTGAACAATGCAGACCTATGAGGAACAGTAGCTTCCTATTGCTATCAGTTGCAACTAGATTGTCTCCTAAACCAGACTTTGTGTCAGAAGGAAAAATACTGCATCATGTTAAACTGGGACAGTTGAATCTATCTCCACCCCACAGCTGCCTATCCCCCTTGTGGAAGATGCCACCACAGGAACAGGAAGACCTGAATTACTCTTCAGTGTTTTCTTGAACTTACAGCTAGTCACATTAAGGTAAACTAATGCTGAATTCATGTTTCTGTAACACATTAACCTTGATTGAGAAATAGGTTTTCATTCATCTGCCCTTGTCATAAGAACAGCCTCTGATAACAGGCTGGGGCAGATATATAAAATGAAAAATGCTTTAGTTTAATCTACAGCCAAATATGTGTCAACACTGTTAATGTATATTGACATTACTCCATTCAGGTCACCAGCAGAAGGCCTAAGCACACAACAACAAACAAACAACAACAGCAAAACAAGCAAACAAACATACAACCAAGCCAAACCAAACAACAACAACAAAAACCCAAACCAAACAGAAGTCAGAAAGCTAAACCAAAACAAAAAGCTAGGAATTCTTTGTGTAATCCACAAGCTTAAAGTTCTTAAAACCAGATCACTCAACTGTAGTCAATGACGATGAAAGGGAAAATAAAAAAATGAAAGATCTATCTAATTTATAAAATATTTTTATTATTATTATTACTATTACCACTATGTAAGCTGTCATCTGATAAAAATCTATTGTCTATTTGTCTATTACAAGGAAAAATATTTCTCTTGCAAACTGTTGCCATCAGCCACTGTAGAAAACCCATGAGACTAACTGCTCAAAAGAAAATAATTTAAAATCATCTCACTCTGAAGACTGATAGTGAAGCTATGATTGTGATTATAAATTACTGATAATTATTAGGTTTTCAACACTTATCTCATAGTTACTTTAAAACAGATAATCATTTAGAAAAAAAAGATTTGGTTTAGTCTTATATCTCAGAAACATTATCTTGGCTTTCTTTTTCTAGACTTTATCTCTCTTCAGAAACAACTTTCATATGCATACAAAAATGAAAAGGCATACCGCATGGCAACAGAAAGCTCTAGGTTTAATTTTCACCAGAGGTATCCTGGGATTACCCTAACCAAAACTTGGTTGCCTAAAGATAAATGTACTTGGGGAGAAAATGTGATGAGAGTAAAGGGAAGACAACACAATAATAGTATAAGGATACAAAGTAAAGAATCATAAGTGCTCAAATATAATTGTTCAGCCTTTACAGCTTTGTTGAGTTAGACATTTGAGAGTTGAGTGTTGCCATTAAATAGATGTGTAATATATATGTATATAGAAAATAGAAATTGATAATGATGTCATAAGATTGATAAATTAAGAGTCTGAAACATTAAACTTCACTAAATTAATTAACAAACTTCTTGTTAAGGGCTACTTACTGTACCTTATTAATCATTATAATTATGAACAGAAAACCTTTATTCCTTAAGACTTAAATTAGATTCAAGTATACAGCACACTGGAGCTGATATTATTTACATTTATTTAGCACTGATGTTTATGGGTAAGAATTAGAGACCAAGGAAACAAAGAGAACCTTGTGGTTGGTGTCTGCTACAGGCCACGAAACCAAGGGGAGCCTATTGGCAAAGCCTTCTTACTCCAGCTACAGAAGGCTTTCTGCTCACAGGCTCTCATCCTGCCAGGAGACTTCAGCCACCCCGACACCTGCTGGAAAAGTAATGCAATGAGCTGTAGGCAATCCAGGAGACTCCTGGAGTGCATAGAGGGTAATAGACAGCCTTACCAGAGGTGATGTGATACTGAATCTGATGGTCACCAACCCGAGTGAGCTAATCAGTGACATGGAGGCAGCTTGGGCTGCAGTGGTCACACACTGATGGAGTTCATAGTCCTAAGGGATAGGGGTCAGGTGATGAGTAAAGTCAGGACCCTGAATTTTAGGAATGTGAATTTCAGCTCTTCAAGGAGCTAATCAATAAGACCCCAGGGAAACAGCCCTCAGGGACAAGGGAGCAGAACAGAGCTGTCAGATATTTAAGGACACTTTCCATAGATCACAAGAACACTCAATTCCCAGGTGTAAGAAATCAAGCAAGGAAGGCAAGAGACCAGTATGGCTGAGTCAAGACCTGCTGGTAGAACTAAAGGGCAAGAAAGAATTGCACAGGCAGTTAAACAGTGACAGCTGTACTGGGAAGAAAATAGGGACTCTGCCCAGTTGAGCAGAGATGGGGTCAGGAAAGCCAAGGTGCAGCTGAACTTGGCAGGGGTTACAAAGAATAATAAATACTTCTACAGGTATGTCAACCAGAAAAGTTAAAGAAAACATACTTCCCCTGATGAACAAGACTGGTAAAATGGTAAGAACAGATGTGGAGGAGGCTGAGTTTCTCAACAATGATTTTGCCTGTCTTCACTTGTAACCACTCTTCTCACTCCGCCCAAGCTGATGGACTGCAAGACAGGGACCAAGACAGCAAATTCCTCTCACTGTAAGTGAAGACAAACTTCATGACCACCTGTGGAACCTGAACACACATAAGTCTATGGGACTTGATGAGATGCTTCTCAGAGTCCTGATGGAATTGGTTCATGTAGTTGCCAAGCCACTCTCCGTGATACATGATTAGTCCTGGCAGTCAGGTCAAGTCCCTGTTGACTGGAAGAAGGGAAACATTGCACCCATCTTAAAAAAGTGTAGAAAGAATGATCTTGGGAACTACTGACCTGTCAGCCTCACCTCTGTACCTGAGAAGGTCATGGAACAGATCCTCTTAGAAGCTATGTTAAAGCACATGGAGGACAGGTAGGTGATTAGAGACTGTCAGCATGGATTTACCAAGATTAAGTCCTGCCTCATCAACCTAGTGGCCTTCTGTGATGGAGTGACTATATCAGTGAACAAGGGAATGTCATGTCACATATCTGGACTCCTGCAAAGCCTTTGACACAGTCCTCCATAACATCCTTATCTCTTTGTTGGAGAGATATGGATTTGATGGGTGGACAGCTTGGTGGATAGCAAATTGGTTAGATGGTCACATCCAGCAGGTAGTGGTCAGTGGTTCGATGTCCAGATGGAGAGTGGTGACAAGTGTTGTCCCTCAAGTGTCCATACTTGGACCAGTGCTGTTTAATATCTTCATCAGTGAGATAGACAGTGGGATTGAGTACACCCTTGACAAGGTTACAGGTGACACCAAGCTGAGTGGTGCAGTTGACATGACAGAGGGATGGGATATCATTCAGAGGGATTTTGACAAGTTTGAGAAGTTGGCCTGTGTGAACCTTGTGAGGTTCAACAAGGCCAAGTGCAAGGTCTTGCACCTGGGTCAAGGCTTTGTATCAATGAAGGTTGGGGGATGAATGGATTGAGAGTAGCCCTGTAGGGAAGGACTTGGGAGTAGTGATGGATGAAAAACAAAATATGACCTGTCAATGTGCGCTTGTACCTCAGAGGGCCAGTCGCATCTGGGCTGCATCAGAAGACGCGCAGTCAGCAGGTTGAGAGAGCTGATTCTGCCTCTCTACTCTGCTCTACTGAGACCTCACTGAGAGTTCTGTGTCCAGCTCTGGAGCCCTCAGCACAAGAAGGATATGAAGCTGTTGGAGCAGATCCAGAGGAGGGACACAAAAATGATCAGAGGACTGGATCACCTCTTCTGTGAAGACTAAGGGAGTTGGAGCTGCCCAGCCTGGATAACAGAAGGCTTGTCTAGACTATATTGCAGCCTTTCACTGCTTAAAGTGGGCCTATAGAAAGATTGGGACAGACATTTTAGCAGGGTCTGTTGCAATAGGACAAGGGGTGATGGTTTTAAACTGTAGGAGGGTAGATTTAGAATAGATGCAAGGACAAGATCTTTTACTATGAGGGTGGTGAAACACTGAAACAGGTTTCCAGATAGGTGATAGATGCCCCATCCCTAGAAACATCCAAAGTCAGGCTGGATAGGATTCTGAGCAACCTGATCTAGTTAAAGATGTCCCTGCTCACTGCAGGGGGATTGGAATTAGGTAATTTTTAAGGATCTCTTCCAACCCAAACCATTCTAAAATTCTATTTGATGTTCTGCTGACTTGCAGTCCCTTGGGTGTATAACGACCTTTGTCTGGCAGGATTTTTTATTTAGATGCTTGCTACTTCAAGATCACATGGATCATATACTTCTGTAAAATGCTTGTACACTGTACTGAACATTCTGTAACATTTTTACAATATTATATAGTTATATACTATCATTGCAATTTTAGTATGTTTTCTTATGGTTTCAAGGCAAAATATTATTAGTTATATGCTGATAAATCCAGTTTTAATTTACAGCAGTTACAGTCTTCTGTTTTGGCTACAGAGGCCAAACTCCCTCTCCATGATACAGAGATCCACCAAGGTTGTGTAAAGGAGAAAAAACAGCTACAAAGTCATAACTAGAACCTTCGATTTTGTACTCCTTAAATGGAACACAAAAGTATGGTCTCCTGATGTGATTGTTCACTTGTTTGTTCTTGCAAGTGGAGTTGCTCTGCATATGTGACAGGAAAAATTCAATACACATTCTGAAAAAGAATCAATAAAAATGGATTCTAAATCTTTGTCTTTCTTCCTGTTAGGAGGCAATCCAAATATTTTGAACTATTGTTACATGCATTTCCACTACTTACTCAAGAGGTTGCAGACAAGGTACTTCAGAAATATTTCCCAAGTGTATTGCTCTTAAAATTTTCCAATAATTCAGGGTTTTTTTGTTTTTTTTTTTCTTCTTTTTAAGAATTTGCCCAGCTCTTTTAAAAAATCTTGGATTTTCTTATATTAGTTTTGATCAAGGTTGCTTTTGTACAGGCATTTGGTTGGGATTTTAAGAGTATTGTTTTTGAAGCCAGATAAAGAAAGGGAACTTGGAGGCATTACAGACTCTATGCAGGTGTCTATGCACCATGCTCTGTTTAAGAGTTTAATGAGTAAGGTTGGCTATACAAAGCAAAAGCTGATATATACATTTGGGAAGGAGAAGAAAAGTGGGAGGTGTCTTCTCCACGTTAAGGGAAGCTGTTGATTGCCTAAGGACTGTAATAGGAATATGACAACAGGATACCCAGCAGCCAGTCTTCAGACTGGAAGAATATACAGATTAGCCAGGAGAAAACTGAGAAAAAAAGGTATGTCTGAATCAGTTTCTCACTTTGATTAAGAAGCCTCAAGGAAGGTGCTTCTGTGAAACTGGATTCATATAAACATTCCTGTCTGAAGTTAGACATGGTAATTTATTATTTGAGCATTAAATATGCTTTGTGCATACAACATCTGACACTATAGATTGTCTTGCAAAATAGTTTGCCAGTTTGCTACTAAGATTCCTGGACTCTCTTTACTTTTAAGTCTGAAAAGATCAAAACTATTGTATCATTTGAAAATTGTGCTCAATAGACTGAATTAATGTGGAGTACTTTGTAATCACTCTATTAAGCTGAAGATACTATTCAGCCAGGAACATAAGTATATCAAATATTGTCACATAGCTAAATGTACCAGGTAGCCATAACTGTTTGGGGTGTCCTGGCAATCAAGGTATCTAGGCCTGTTGATCTCACTTTTTTTTTTTTTTTTTTTTTTTTTTTTTTTTTTTTTTTTTTTTTTCCTTTGGGGAGAAGAAATGGCAAGAGCTGAAAGCAATCATCAAAGTGATAAAGGGAATTCCAGGTAAGCATTTGGAAAAAGAAGAGGGGCATTACCTGTAAATTATAAACTCATCTCCTGCTTCACTTCATGTCCTTTTTCTAATTTAATTCCTTTTTTTTCAACCCTCTTCTACAAAACTGATTTGCATACTTGACTGTAAAATGGTAACCATAGACTCAAACTCTCTCTGCCAGAGGAAGAGGTAAAACTGATTTATCAGTTCCTGGATGAGGGCTGTAAAGGTTTGTCCTGGTTTGAATTAGAACAGAGCAATTCTAATAGGTGATGTTACTTTTCAGCTCAGTCTCTTCTAACTAATTGCACTTTCTGAAGCTAATGGCAGATTTTCACAGTGTCTGCTTCTAGTAGTGATGACACTCAATGTTTAGAGCTACTACCAAGGAGATTCTCTTGCTTATACTTGCTCCTGTGCAGACCAAGGTCACTGTTAAATCTTGTGTACCACGTTGTGGGTGCAGAAAGTAAAAGGACACACTTGTGAGGGGCAGACAGGACAGGTGGCCCTAAACTGATCAACAAGGTATTCCATCCCATACGTGTCATATGCAGAACAAAGCTGAGGTATCACAAGGGTCAAGCTCTCTTCTTCATTGGTCCATGTCTGGGGAGGACTCTGTCCATTCTACTTTGATCCCAATCCATGTGTTCCTGAATCCAGCTCCCAAATCTGTTTCCTGTTGCTGAATTCAGTCTGGGACTTCCCTCAGTGTCTACTCTACAGCATCAGTGGTGACGGTGACTTAATTGTCATCCGGGGAGGTGGGTTCAATATTGATTTTGTACATATTTGTATATATTCCATTTTATTATTATTAGTTTCACTAAAGCTTCTCTAGCTTCCTTTACTAATCAATAAATCTTTCTCCCTTATTCACTTTCTCTTCCCCCTTGGAAAGGGAGAGGAGTTAACAGAGAGCATCTATTATAGGTCTAGCAGACAAGTCATGACACTGTTACATGCAATAAGGCATATTTGTTCATATTTTGGATGTTTTGGATTTTAACTACTGTGATGAATTAACGCACTGTCAGTCATAGCATTATTGTAGTCATGACAACGGGTAATATGGTGTTTGTAGAGGGAGTTGAAAAGTTTTACTGAAGTAGCACAGGTGGAAAAAATAAAACAATCTTTACAACCCTTCTGTATCCTATAACAGAAGGAAAAAATTTAAAAGCTAAATACAAAATGAGAACAATTCCTCTTAGTCTAGTTAGGTGTACACTGTCTAGGCAAAATGGAAGGAAAGTTATCTCTCCCTTGTGCAGGGATAGGGTATTAACAAGATTTACCTCTTAAATTGGTTGGGTTTTTTTTCTCTGAATGAGGTAACTAAAACCATGTTTATATGACCAGATTCAGGATTCTGAGTTCCTGGATTACACTGTCCACATGTTAGAATACACATTGTGAATGGTGTCCATTCATTTGCAGTCTGATTTTTATAGCTGTAGCAGTAGATTATTGGGTCAGTGAGAGAACAATATGGGGCAGTGTCTTAATAAAATCAACAAAAATATAACAGATACTGTATAAAAAGAAACACAAAAATACTGACGAGAGGAGAGGAGAGGAGAGGAGAGGAGAGGAGAGGAGAGGAGAGGAGAAAGAGAAAAATTCATAACTGATCATATCATGACCATTATAATTCTCTAAATTGTTATAATATTCTTGCTTAATAGTTTTCTCTGTTTTATTTAATACCTACATTTTCAATACACTTTTATTCTCAAGACTATATATCACTTTTTCAAGTCTTGCTTATGTTTCTAACCTTTTCTAGGTCACTTTGTTTTATATCTTTTCTCAATGGTGTTTGTAACATTCCAATTTGGTATCATCTGCAAATTTAATTAATGTGCTGTTTACCTCATCTTCTAGATAAATTATAGATACATATTCTCAGTTCAACAGTCAAACGCCATTTGCAGGCTCTCTCTCAGATGCACCCTGTAATTGCCCTCCTACAAATGTATATATTCCAGTCAATCTGGATTTCTTTAGAGAAAACTCATACTCATGAATTGGGATAAGACTATCAGTTCCTTTCCCTTCATGCAAGGATGATACCACTGCAGATGTGCATTATTAAAGCTTTTCAAGAAATCTGCAATTTAGAGATTCTTGTTCATGATACCTAGACTATAACTGAGATGACAGTGAACATTTAGAGGAATATTTTTCCAAATCAGTTTTTAAAATTCCAGTATAGGAACTGGAATTCAAAGCACCCTAGATTTTGATTAGTCAGGTGTTGAATTCTCATGCCAAAATCACCAAAAACCATTGGGTACCCCTTTGGGATACAATTCTGACACATACAGGCTGCCTTTACAATCATTGGACAGAAGTGGCAATGTTAGGATATTATTCAGTTTTCTCATTGTAAGTGGCTATTTTAAAATGGCGTGAAATGCTTTTGAAAATGGGTACAGTCACTTACTCAGTTAGGACATTACATTATAGTCCAGTCTAAAAAACATTTTTTTGAGAAGGCCATGTAAAATGTTTCATATAAGAGAATTACAATTACTCTATACTACTAACAAAATAAAAATTATGTAGAATAATTTATGCAAATAAAAAGGCAACAATATTTTCAATATGGAGTAACTTATTTCTCTTTAATTTTAAATCCATTACAACAAAAGAGTATAAATTGAATAAAACATAAATTTGACATAGGAAATGTTGAACTATATAATGTCTAGCTGACATCTTCATTAGTTTACTTAGTATAGTTAAAGAAAAGAGCACATGTTGTTTTCTAGGTGGCAACTCAAAAGCCTGAGTCATGAACACATCCCTTGAAGGCTTCTGAATGGGCTGCTGAAACGCAGAAGATTCCAGTAAGTTTGCATCCTTCACCTTCATTCTTAAAAAGTCAGACTCAGTGATCTACTGAAACACTTAACTCCTTACTGGGAAGCATTTTCTAACTTATTATAATAGGGTTTAGTATTAATAAAAGGGAATAAAATGGAGGATCCAACAAGATCGTGGAAATTGTGACTGTCACACTTTGTACGTAACAAGAGGTGCAAAATAGATCACAATAGCAGCTGAAATATTAATGAGGAAAAAGAGTAAAGGATGGGCTTTAACATAAATTAAAACATTAGAATAGAGACAACTAGTTTCTATAGCTATCTTGGAAGCCAACAACTTTTTTTACACCCTGGGACATCCTTTTTGCTTACAGAAATATACTAATTATACAGGAATAATAAATAAATAATATGTATACATTTGACACACATCATCAATAAGCTTTTATTATGGAAGAAATGTTAAAACCTGTGTAAGACTTGCATTTGGCCTACTGCTGTTACTTTTATTTGAGATAAGTTCCCACCCATTTCTATCACAATAGTTAGGTATTTTGTTATCTTTTTGTTAATTTCTTAGTCTTTTTAATAGCAGTGTAATAAAAATTTCACCTGTTCCATGTTTAGATTCCTGTGGGAAGGCAAGTCATTTGCATTCAGCCAATATTGTGAATAATTTAGATAGAACATATTCTGATTTTCAGGAGTTTGTGTATTCCAGTGGAAGTACACACTTTTACCAAGCAATATGTTTGGGCTTTTTGTCACAGAAATAACAGATTGTAGAATGTATCTCTTTGCTACTGAAGAAAAAAATGCTAAGTTTAAACTGTCTATATTGACAAAGAGTAACAATACATTAGAAATCAGACAAACTGTGGGCATCTGTGGGAAGGACCGCAATATAACACAGATGCCTTTAATGCCCTGTATCTAGGAAGAGTTGCAAGCTATCAATTAGAGAGAATGTGCATGTATGCATTTAAAATAAAGTATTGAAATACAGTTTTAATGATAGTAACCACAAAAACACTTAGCATGTTCACTCAAACACAAATATTTAATCCTCTGAATTCTTTAAATCTCTGCTCTCCTTTGGGAATGAAATAACTGCAGGGCTCAATTTGTACTGGTAGCTTAATGATTAAAGATAAAAAATTCTTTGCCTATGCATCTGATTTTTATATGCCTTGTTTTATTGCAAATCCCGTTTAAATAAACTCTGGTTTTAGTTGCTGGGAGTAATTGGATCAAATACTTCACAACTGCAAATGTTAGCTCCTGTTTTAGGGCTGGTTATTGTAAGGGAATTGACAGTAGAGGAAAAAAAAAGAAAGAAAAAAAAAGAAAGAAAAAAGAATAGGTCTCCATTATGTGAAGGCATGCAAGCAAAAAAAGCTTGCCATCTGGGTGCAGCTTTCTATTATTTGAGAATATTCAACCTCTAAATGAACTTGATTATAATAAAAACAAAAGTGACTTTGTCACTTGGTTTGGCTATTTCTTTTAGAATTGCCCACCTAGCTTGATATACAAGTCCTCTAAAACATTTAATAGTGCACTGAGTGGACACTTAGGAATTATGAAAATGTTTTGCAGACTGGAAATTCTAAGATATGGTCTGTCTAGCCTGTAGTAAGAATAAAAATATTTTTACCACAGCCAACTTCTACAGTAAAATATTGATGAACATAGTTATTATGTACAACTTTCTCTACAACAAATTCTATATTTTATTTATCCTATTAAAAAGTATAAAATAACTTTAAAATAAGAACACCAACATTCTGTGTGGAATACTGAACTGAAATCCTGTAAGACCTACATGTTTCACTGACACAAAACAACCATATAAAACTTCTATATACAGCTGCAATTTAGTGAAATACGCACTTTTCTGTTTTCCATTACTATATACAGTATAAATTCTTTCTGCTGGAAGACAGATTGTGACAAATTTGCAAACAGCATCTGTATTCATACTTTTGAAACACTAATTTATCTGGCAGTAAAAACTTTGATTTCCCAAAAGGAGTGCCAGGCCTCAGAACTAATGTCTATTTTTGAGACTTAACTGAGTTTTCAGCGTTAGTCATTTTCTTGTGAGTTACAGTGCTCCTATGGAAAAATATACAACTTAACAGCAAGTAGAGAGAGTTAAAAGGGTCACACAAAACATAAATCTGTATGCTTAGTTTATGTGTGTGTATAATTTATATAAACAAAGTTCTGACTAGGTACATTTTCCATTGCAGAAAAAGCTTCTGTTAACAGCACTTCCCAAAACAATAACAGGGGATATCTGTAGAGTATTCCATATACATTCATTACTTAACTAGAAAACTATTTTTATATAATGGTGAGGAAATTTAATCAGAAAGCATACCTATGGTACTCCTAAAATACATTTAAAGCCTACTTGTATTTGTTATCTATAAATTTTCATACTAAACATTTTATAATCACATGAAAGCACATTTCACTATTATAAGCAGAGAAGTATTTTAGATAAAGCCTTGCAAGGTACTTATGTCTATCAGTTCATGGAGGCATGTGACCTCTGAGAAGACTGTATGCACTGCTATGTTAGAAATAACAGCCATTCTTTAAACCAGATCAATTCTCCAAGGAAAATGATCATCAGTTTTTCACTTAGAAACGTTATTACAGAAATTACTGCTAAATATAAAAAAGCCCCAAACCCAAACAAACAATAAAACAAACAAGCAAGCAAACAAAAACCAACCAAACAAAACCAAACAAACAAAAAACCCCAAACCACAAAAACCGCACAGACACACACAAAAACCCACAAAAAAAAACAAACAAAAAAAACCCCAAAACCAAAACCACAAACAAAGAAACTTAACAAAGATTATGTTTCTATTGTGATAGCTACCCAATAGATGCAAATAAGGTGCATAACACCAAAAAGCAACACAGCCATCTTTGGTGTGTAGCTGTGTTGACTTTGGTGTGTTGACTTTACCTACATCGTCAAATGTTTCCTTAAATCAGCACTTTATATCTTTCCCCATTTTCAATTTTTTAGGTTTCTCACAGAACCAATAATTCTTTTTTTCACAAAAATGTATTGTGAACAGTATATGTGACAAGATAATAATACAGAAAGGCTTGTGATGGCCTTAGTAACTTCCACTATTTTTAAGAAAGCAAACAGTTGAATAAAGGATTATATTTTAGGACAATAGTTGCAGAAGGCATGGAACTATGACCTGTTAGGGAGAAGGTTTAAACATAGGTGCTGAGCAGAACTTTAGAAAATAAAAATGCAGGGACAAAGGTATCAGCCAATATCAGAGAAGGAAACAGTCCAAGAAAATGGTGAGAGATACAGAAGGATAGTTTTCCTCTACTTTGAATGGCAACTAAAAGAAATTAAGTACTTCCTTATCTCCAGTTCTATTCAGATTAGGGATTGATGGTTCTGGAACACAATAAAGCAAGAACATATGATACCCTTAACTGAACATTCAGCATTGTTGTCTTCAAGATCAAATTTTGAATTTTGTATTTTCTTTCAAATTCTCACATACATTATAAGCATAAGGAAATATTACAAGTATCAGAATGTTTATAAGACCTGATGACATAGGTACTGTTGGAACTTTATTTTCTGTATCTCACAGTCCTCAAATCCATGATAACAAGGTTATTTCCTGTAGTAACTAAAAGAACTCTTAATGGTATCAAATATATAACAAGGTTTCATTATGAGAATTAAATAATTATTATTATTGTAATTAGGTAATTACTACCACTACACATACAGAAGTTTGAAAAACATATTTAACCAAACTCTATGGCTATATGTACATGTACATGAATATTGATATTTATGTATATATGTATATACTTAAATATACTATGTACGTGGCAGACAATCTGCCACAATTTCTTCACATAGAAACCTATGTCTGTACCATGGTCTTTTTCAATAGGAGATATGGTAAGTACAAGGTAGATACCTCCAAAAGCTTATTATCTGTTATATCTATATCAAATAGGCGATGTGTATCTCAAGTCAATAATGTGAGTGTGTGACCTGATATCTCGATCAACTAAAAGTCCAGGAGAAGACCCTCGTTCCTTCCATTGCTCCTTTTCAATGCATGCACTTGATGTTTGTTTGATTTTCTCTGTAAAAATATAAGAACTGAAAGAAGAGTAATGAACAAACTTAATTCTAACATGGAGTCAAGACATGGAACTGGGACACAAATTCAGACATGCTCAAGGATTCAGAGGTGTTCCCAGAGGCTGAAATTTAAATATAGGTTTAGACACTGAAATAACTTACCTATTCATATATTCATGCCGCTACTATAAATATGGCCTATATGACTGTTTCTGAAATAGAAAAGAAACTTTAAAATATCAAAAGTAGGGCTAATGAATCCATTTTGAGTGTAATTCATGTAAAGAAAATCCTTGGGAAGTAAAGTGAGTTGTAAATTTTTTTCAAGTTGTGTTCTTTTATTCCTACCTCATGAATATTTCTGGCTTTGCTTTTGTCGTGTCTTAGAAGCAGGAAGGTAAGTCTTTCTTTTTTCCTTGCATTGGTTCTTGTTATGCAGAATTTTTTAAATGCTTGACTTTTACCATTAAGACTATTCCAGTTTTATATTTATATCTCTGTATTTTTTAAACAGGTGTCACATCTTTATATATCCTAAGGTAAGCACAAACTCATATTTTGTTTGAAG
The DNA here is from genome assembly GCA_024611175.1 of Megaceryle torquata. NCBI lineage: Eukaryota > Metazoa > Chordata > Aves > Coraciiformes > Cerylidae > Megaceryle > Megaceryle torquata. Next base: position 9,935 of record JANIJG010009625.1, on the reverse strand, counting down.
AGAGTAAAAAAAAGAAAAAAAAAAATTCCTTTTAACTACTATACCTCCAGGCTCTAGAAATCAGAGTTAATGAAGCTTTTACCCATTGTACAAATACATAGTACCTCACAAACTGAAAGGATGTCAATTAAGTTCTCATATGCCTCTAGTAACCATATTAAACTGAGAAAGGAAAAATGGTCTTTACAGAAAATGGGGGGGGGGGTTGTTGGTGGGTTTTGTTTTGGTTTTTGTTGTTGTTGTTGTAGTTGTTTTTTAATTTACCCTTGACTATAGCATATCTTGATGGAACTATATTTACAGAAATGTATTCTATGAATACAAATGTGATCATCTCTGAATGCAGAGAAGAAGTGTGGTAAAAGGGCATGCAGAATTACTTACTATGCAGACATTGCTTAATGGTCATACATGTGGCCCCTCTGTGACCTTTTGTCTCTGTTACCATTGCATGATAGAGATGTATGAACATAGCAGCTCCTCAGCTATACAGCTCCTCAGTAAAATAGAAATGTGTCTGGCCATGCTCAGATGAGTGGTAAAAAAACTGTAAGGCTCTGGACACCCTTGGTCACTGCGAATCACATCAGATGTGTATAACAGGAATTACCTTTCCTCATCCATCCAATATGAAAACAGATGTTTGCTTTTAAAGTTTGATCCAGGAGGAGTCATTGTATCTTTTCAGTATCACTTAAAAGTTTTGTTATGATGTACATCAGGTTTCCTTGACTCATAAATTCTGGTCAATCATATTGTAAACAGTTTCAAGACTGAGATAACAGAAGTCTTTTTTAATGAAATACTTTATAAGATTTTAAAATTCAAACAGCTATCTCAGCTACTTGAATAGTGAAGATCTAAAACCTGTATCCATGCTGCTTTTTTAATTAAAATTTTACCCAAAGGAAAACAGTATTCAACAGTATGCCAGTTTCCTCTCTCCAGAAATTGTACAGTGAATTGTTTGCACATACCATAAGGTGCCCCAGCGTCTTGGGTTTTCATATGGTAGCTGACTGATTTCTTTTTCCTGCTGTTATGCTTTTGACCTGATTTAATTGATATTAGCAATAGCATTCACACTGTACAGATTACCTAAACAGGTAGTAAAAATATAAATGTGAAGGGCAAAACTATTGTGTTCATTCACTTGCAGATAGTGTATCTTTGGTATGTCACTCAGGCAGAAAACTCACTGGATTCTAAAATAAAGTAATTTCTGGGAACTCTAAAACTCTCTGTAAGACATAAAACTTTTGTCTTATAATGTCCACAGAATCTTGATTTTAAGGTACATGAAGGAATTACCATGAATGGTATCACAAAATGAGAGAAATTTTGTTTAAAAACAAGCTCATTGCACATATGACTGTTAAAAAAATTCTATTTATGATAAAGGAATCAAAATTTGAAGCTGTCCCTGCAGGTATTATGAATGGTATGATCTTGGCCAAAGATGGCCACATTTGGCCACATCTTGGCCACATTTTTATTTTACTTGTACATGTTTCTTTCTTCACGTATCTTTAAATACTCTTGATATGTTTTTCTCTCTAGTCTGTTTTTCCAGCATAAGTAATATGAAAGTTCTATTAAAGACACTTCTAGAATGATCACTGAGTTGGTAGGGAGAGGATGAATATGGGACTGAAATAAAAATGCAATAAAATGAGAAAAAAATATAAAGTACCCTGTAATTTTATGAACAATTAGGACATGAAGAAAGTGAGTGAGAGGAGAGGAAAGAGAAAAGAAAAGAAAAGAAAAGAAAAGAAAAGAAAAGAAAAGAAAAGAAAAGAAAAGAAAAGAAAAGAAA
>JANIJG010009623.1:0-18751 GCA_024611175.1 Megaceryle torquata | reverse complement strand
TGCACCTGCAGGGAGGAGTGGACAGGGCAGGTGACCCCAAACTGACCAACGAGGGATTCCAGCCCATAGACCTCATACTGGGTATGAAGCTGAGGGGTCTGGAGCGTCTGGGCTCTTCTCTCCTCTTGTCCCACTTTGCCAGCTTTGCTCGGCTCGGCTCTGGTCCTCCTTCAATTCCTTCCTCAGAGCATCCAAGGAGGACTCTGTCTGTTCTGCCTTTGATCCCAATCAATTCTGGTACCAGAATCCAGCTCCTGAACACAGCTCCCACCTGCTGCTGGGCCCAGTCTGGGACTCCCCCAGTGCCTGCTCCACAGCTTCAGTGGTGACGGTGATGTGATTACCATCAAGGGGGTTGGGTTCAATAATCATTTTGTATATATTTCTATATATTCCATTTTTATTATTAATATTTTCATTAAAGTTTCCTTTCCTATTCACCAAGTCTCTGTCCCTTATTCCCTTTCTCTTCCCCTTTGGGGAGGGAGGGGGCTTAACAGAGAGCTTCTGTTATAGGTCTGAGGGGCTGCCCTGACCCTAAACTGTGACAACTACCTTGCAAAGTACTTTGCAGAGCCACAAAAGCAGATGATAATTCAAGACACCCTGCAGATCATTAAGATAAAGATGGTGAATAACACATGAGTATTTCATGTAGTCATTTATATGCTTGATGCATATCTCAATTTAGCTGTCAGATGTGATAATTTCAGATACAGTTCTAGTCAAAAGACTGTCGATTTTTTTTTTCATTATTAAACCAGAGATATGAACACATATAGAAATGAATGTTGTAGGAGATAAAACCTACAGATACAGAGAAGCAATACACTAGAAAATAAACTCCTTCCATAGCTTGTATGACAAATATTTGCAACCAATATTCAATTTCATATTCCAAATAAGTTATCTGAAATTACTTTATATACTCTGTACTTACTGTACTTTAAAAGTAGAATTCATATTGTAGTAATGCATTTATTTTGATGCACATGTTCATCGATCTGTTACTGAATGGTAAGTGAATAAAACAGAAAATCAGAGTTTTTCTTTTGTCAGTATTCTCAGATACTTTTCAACATGTTTTTCTTTGACCTTCATATGCTTGATTGGTTTCATATATGAGTTTTCAGACATATAGGTAATCTAATTTACAATTATAAAATCAGCTTTACCTTACATATTATCATGTCTAAAAAGAAATAATTAAATAAAATAAAAGTCACTGGTAACCTGTTCTCAATAACTTTACTCCTGCATTCTCACATATCCTTACCTTAACAAGGAATTTTATGGCTGTATTTATGCCTACACACACACAATCATACTTACAGAGATTTGTAGGCAAGCAGACATGGGCATTCACATCTCCCAGATTAGAAATAAATACATTTTATTAAAATTAAGCCCTCTACCTGTCATAATACAGATTTCTCTGCAGTGTTTAGGTACAGCAATCCAAAGTTCCTGTTATTCCTAGCTCATTCTGACAACATTTTAGTGTTTTATCTTAGTCTAGATTTACAATATCTTTCTTTAATCTGTGGTGGGTGTGTTGTGGGTTTTTTTGGTTGGTTGGTTGGTTGGGTTTTTTTAATGTATATGATCTTCCTGGTTTTCTGTCTGATTTTTTCTTTTTACAGAATCACAAAATCACAGAATCACTATGGTTGGAAAAGGCCTTTAAAATCATCAAGTCCAACTGTTATATAACTCTACCAATACCACTACTGCACCAAATCCTTAAGTACCATGTCTAGACAGCTTTTAAATACATCCAGGGATGGTGATTCAACCACTTCCCTGAGCAGCCTGTTCCAGTCTTTGATAACCCTTTCAGTATAGAAGTTTTTCCTAATGTCTGACCAAAACCTCCCCTGGCATAACTTGATGCCATTTCCCCTTGTCCTATCAGTTGTGACTTGTGAGAAGAGACCAACACCCACCTGCCTTTTAGGCAGTTGTAGAGAGTAATAAGGTCTCCCTTCAACCTCCTTTTCTCCAGACTAAACAACCCCCACTCCCTCAACTGGTCCTCACAGAACTTACTTTCACGATCCTTCACCAGCTTGATTGAACTTCTCTGGACCCTCTCCAGCACCTTGATGTCTTTCTTACACTGCAGTGCCCAAAACTGAACAGAGTGTGGCCTCATCAGTGCCGAGTACAGAGGGACAATCACTCCTCTAATCCTGCTGGCCACACTATTCCTGATGCAGTCCAGGATATCGTTGGCCTTCTTGGCCACCTGGGCACACTGCTGGCTCATGTTCAGCTGGCTGTTGATCAGCACACCCAGGTCCCTTTCTGCCAAGCAGCTTTCCAGCCTCTCCTCCCCAAGCCTGTAGTGTTGCTTGAGGTTGTTGGCACTTGGTTGTTGCACTTGGCCTTGTTAAAGCCCATGTGTTGGCCTCAGCCCATTGATCCAGAGTGTCCAGATCCCTCTGAAGAGCTTTCCTACCCTCAAGCAGATCAACACTCCTACCTAAGTTGGTGTCATCTGCAAACTTACTGAGGGTGCTCTCAATCTCCTCGACAATATCATTGATAAAGATCTCAAACAGGATATTACTCCCCCACATCCTTTTTTTGCTCACAGAATTTGTTCTTACTTGAGCCTTTTGCAGGTGAATGAGTTTCAAATGCAGAGAATGTTTTGCATTTGAGAAAAAGGAGAGGAAAAAACCCACCCTACTCTTTTGCTCTTGCGAGCCACCTTAACAGATTTACCAAGAAGGACAAGTCAGTCCATCTTGAAGGCTATAATACTATTTCACTTTGACATCTCTTCTAAGGTAATGGTATCTATCATTAACAATGTCATTAGTGACCACTTTCAGTCCATTGTTCTCAGTGTCTAAGCTGGCTATAAAGATCTCATTTTAGACACTTAGCTCTGTGCATATGCCCTTTCATGACATGGCACTCTGGGAAGAAATGCTTTATGACTGATTATACTATAACCATTCATTTTCATTTAAAAATACAGCACATGAGATCTCAAATGAGAGGGCAAGCTAAAAAATGACAAGTTTTTCAAGCATTCATTGTTATAATACTCAGCATCTTCTAATTATACTACACTAGCCAAACATTAGATGTATAAAACATTAAATCAAAGGGAACAGCTGAAAAAGTGTAAGCTGTTTTAAGTGAAACTGAGTGTATCCTTCTGTGTTAACTGTTTTTAAAAATGTGCAAGGCATATTCACAAAAAAAAGACAATTCTGGGTTGAGGACAAAAAAAAAAAAAAAAAAAAAAAAAAAGACCAAATATGTAACTTTCACCTGATTTTTCAGGATTTACCCCATGTGAGATCACAAGTCTTATATGACTTAAAAAACTACTCCGTCACATTAGCTATAAGAATGTCTCTAAATAAGCTAATATTAGCCAAGCTGCCTGTCCTCATACATATGTAAAGTAGAATCATGAAAGACAATGCTTCTCAGCATTTCACCTCCACCTAGAAACTTTTAGACTAGCCTAATTGAAGATTCTGGAGTTAAACCAATACCTCTTGATTACTTAGTAACCTTAGTGCTATGGTTTAGGCCCAGTCCCATCTTCTCCCTGCATGACACTGTGGAGCCCAGTCTTGCACTTGGTTCATCCTTTGCAACCCCTTGAAGGCAAAGGAGTCTTGTGCTTGGGTGGCATTACTGAAAGGGTGGCTTTAGTTCACTGACTTCACCCAATTCATTCAAGCAGCAGCCCAAACTCCACAGATGTCAGTGGAAATTGTGCCTATCTTCTGGGTGATGTTGCTCTTGTGAGCATGAAACCCCATTGTTCCCATTCATTTCATTAGGATAATGTTGTGAAATGTTTTCAAAACAGTTTGTAAGATCTTTTTTGTTTTTCCTCTCTTTTGGTGAAAGATTCTATGGTGGTCAGACAAATTTGAAAGAGAAAATTAATAAGACAGATAATGTGAGATCACCACAAACGAGGTATCTGCTGAAACACCTCACACTAAGAGAACTGCAGATAACATAGAGTAAAAATGAACATATTTTATATTTATATTGTGACAGAGAAAGTTTTGAAGGGTAGCAAAGGCAAACTAAAAAAAAAAAAAAAAAGAGAGAATGGCTTTCAAGTCAGCATGTTTTCCATAGACAGCTGGATTTTTTAGAGCATACTTAGTTAAAACAGGAATGGGACTATATATCTTTAAACTCATAAAAACATGACAGCGAGTGTGATGATATTTGTATGCCTACATAGAATGATGTCCTTGATATTCTAGACTCAAGGTATTTCTATAAAACATAAAAGCCATGCGGGTGAACTCCAGGCTACATCAGTATGAGCTTTGCTACTAGGTTCAACGGGAGTTGATTTTAGTCTGACAATATGAATTATAAATGATAAAACTAAACAATTACTGAGACAAATTCATGCATTTATATAGGTAGTTACTTGGCCTATTAGAGATCAGGAGCCCAGTAAGTTTGTAATTTTGCTACATCTCTAGGCTCATGTGTATGTCCACTCTTCTATGGGCTTCAACTGGGGTTTATTACGGCTTAATGGGATCTCTGCATTGGCTTCATTGTGCTTTGGACAAGGCACATTAAATATGAAATCTGAATCAGCGACAGAATTTGAACAACGATCAAAACACTCCTCACTGTTTGGTGATTAAAATTCTATCACACCCCACTGGGGTGTAGTCAAAACAACTGGACTGATCTTAAACAGATTAATCTCTCTTAACGTTCAATTTATTATGCTTGATGGTTGAAACCAGTTTGTGTGTGTAAAAAATGCATTGTGTGTGTAAAAAATTGCATGTAAAAATCATCCAATACTCTTCTTGCTATTTTTGTTACTCTTCCTTCCAAATTTTAATGCATTCTGTACCATCAGATTGTTATTATCAGTTGCTCATATCGCAGCAAAGCACAATCATGCAGGTAGGAGGTAAAGGAAGTGAAAAGAAGAAATTCATTACCTGCTGCAGTTTGCAGGTGCTCGGCTTAGAAACACCACTGAGTTAATTTTGATGAATAAATGGGCCAGACAGCATTGACCAGATGGACTTCCAGAGGTTTTGGGTGAATCTAGCTGCATCTTTTCTTTACAATAAACACGGCAAAAGCACAACAGAGGCTTTAAATTCTATGTCAGTGTTTTACCAAAGCACAAATTACAATGCAGAATTTTAAAAAAGACAAAATGAGAGTGAGATAAATTGAGACAAAAGCCCATGTTGAAGAAATCTTTTCCCTTTGATCAGCTGTACAAGGCATGTCCCTGATAGTTGGTTTTTATTCCGCCAATTTATATTGACTTCCTGGGTTGCAACAAACTCACAAAATCCCCTCTGTGCCCCTAAGATTTTCTTCTTCCTTTCAGCTCTCAGGCCAGTTAATGCCTGTGCCTTCTTTTTCTCAATGGTCTCCATGCCACTTTTCACTGTCCTTTAGACTTTCTCTGCTTTCCTGTTTCTCCCTGCAAGCTTCACAGCTAACTGGAGACATACCTGGCACCATGAGCAAACAAAAGACATACTCAACATAGAGGGAGTCCCAGGTGTTAACACAATTCTTTCAGTATGCAACGCTATGCAAAGATGAAACTCTCAATGTTTTGACAATGGAGACTATCATGTGCTTAATTTAATGGCAATGGAACTGGAGAGGGAAAGTTTCAAAGCTCCACTGAATTGGATTTGAGCATTTGTTTTTGTTAGCTCTAACTCACACTAAAATGAAAAGAATGGTAAAATTGGAAAGACAGAGAGTATAGCTTGTTGTTCCAGATCTTTCTTGCAAACTCACTGCAAAGAACAGGCTCTAGAGCAAGCCCTTTATAAATGATAGGTCATGGCAATGAAAATAATAAAGATTATTCTATCCCATTTACTAACCCTGTAAACACCACATTTTTTTTTAAGCATTTCAGAAGAGAGGGATGAGTGGAATATCCTGATCTTTTGTTCACCAATTAAATCTAATTTCTGTCAGTTGATTGTTCATTAATAAGAAATTTAGGGCCTATATAACTAAAGAACCAGAAAGTAAGGCAGTCGCAGTAACGAGCAAAGGCACATACATGTGAGCGCAAAGCTCTGTGCCCTCACACAGACACATCAACCTAAACCTAAACTAGAGCATTTTTCTGGCTCTAGTTTTGATCCATTTGGGATCTAATCATAAAAGAACAAGAAAATTCTGTGTCAGCTGAGTAGTTCAAAGTTTGTATAGACTGGATAACACTGTCGACATGCTCAGTTGCTTATTCAAACTTTTTGTTGGTTGTCCAAGTTTTCCTTCTGAACAAGGGCTGATTGCATACTTCAAAATCGTGTTTGCAAACATTCTTCTGCATTCTGAGCAGCTGCTCCATTCATTCATGTTTTTGCTGCTTTTTATTTACTATTCATGAACATCTGGACTATTAATATTCCGTTTGCATAAATGGTTGAAGAAATGCTGTTCCCTACATTAATACCTGTATAAACCTCATGAAGAGTTAAGCATTCACAGAAAACCAACATTTTTGACACTTGATAATGATTTATTTTTTTTCTTAATATTTTACTTGTCCAGTCATGAAGCAAAATGAATGGCAAAGCATACCTTATAAAAGGCAAAAGTTAATGACTGAATGGTTTGTGGTTATCATATATGTTAAAAATTATTAGCATAAGCTCAAAGATTATTAGCATAAGCTCAAGCATCAAAGACTCACTATCATCAAATCAACCACTCTAAGAAGCAGCAGAAAAAGAGTTAAAATATTTGGATTGTTTATTCATGGAAAATATATTTCATATTTCCATAATGACAAACTTTTGAGGTCTGCTTACTGCTAGTTAACTGTGAACTTACTTTGGTGTCTTTGAAGTATTGCTAAATTCCCTCTGGGATTTATTTGTGTTTGTTGCCAGATTTTATATCCCGATGGGTGCCAGATGACAGGCTCCTCTGCATTTCAGTAGGTATTTTGAGAAGATGTCTTTTACTACTTCCTTTTCTTTTCTACCCAACTCATCATTTCACACCCTGACTCTGAGCAGCTGTCACAGGTTCTTCCCAGATTTGTAAGCAATAAGGATGAACATTGGTGAGTTCAAAAGATTTGCACACTCATAACTTTCAGGTTGTTCTACCTAACATCTTCTATTTTTGGGGGGTTTAAAATTATCTTTCTGTACTTCTTCTTCCATTTTTTTCCTGTTGTAGGGTGAAAGTACCTAGAACTTCTTATGGTTTTTTGAAATCTGAGACATTTAAATTGAGACTGGGCTTAAATCGTGAAGAAAGGTGAAGAATAAAACTGCTTAGGAATAACATGGCCATAAATCTCAGGATTTAACCTCAGTTTCCTCCAGCTGAAGCCACTATCTGTATCACTGATCTATAGTCAATGTCTGTTTTCTGATAAAATACTAATAACATTTTTAATATTACTATTTTAAAAATGACATAAAAAATATTCCCCAGAACACATGACTGAGAGAGAAAGAGACAGCGAAAGAAGGAATGTCAGCCCCCTCCCCTCCTAGAAAAGCAGCTAAATGCCTAGAGTTGCACCTAAGCCACTCCCCAGAACAGCAATAGCCAGACTGAGGTTTGAGTCCCCAGGCTGAATTTGTCAGAATCAGCAGACTCCTTTCTAATGTAGTGAGACACCCTAGGTAAGTGTGACTCAGTAACATAAAAGGCCAAGGGATTTATCATTTGGGACCGGTGACAAAATGTCTGGTCATACTAGCCACCAATGTTTACACACAGTGAATGCAAATCCATGGAAAATGAGGGTCATGATATCTCTGTTAAGTTTTTCTGAAGTTAAATATTTAATAAAGTTACTGCAGGAGTCATTTCCATCACAATGCAGCACTGAGAGTTTTGTTGTGCTGCCCAGAGGCATGGGAACCAGGTCCTTTCATGTGCAGTGAGAACTTGCATATTAAATTAGACCTACAAACTTTTATTGCTTTATCATGTACAGCTTTTTGGCATCAGACTTTTTCATTACTCTTGTGAGGCTCATATTGGCATAAGAGGTCCTCTAGCACAGTTCTGGTTGGGAATCAGAGTTAAAAAAATATGAAATTTTTAATTAGTAAATTTGTACTGTGTGAAAAAAGTCATAGCTCTATCTAAATATGCTGTTTATTCAGCTCCAGTTCATTCAGCAATATACAACGTAACATGAAATAATTATTTTCTAACACTTTGAAAAACATGATTGACATGGAAGCATCCAAGTCATGCAGATAATAATAACAGCAATAACTAAAATACTAAAGAAATGCTTTGTACGTGAAAAGTTTTATACATTAATCTCAGTTTGGAAAACTATGTTTTTTACTCAGCAAACATTCAGATACTCAAGACCTTTAAAAATATTTGTTTGACATTACTTCTGATGACAAACTTTAACCCATTTTATGCTAGGTTATACTTCTAGTATATCTGCTTTTTTAATTTTAGAACCTATACTGCCTTAATACGTATACTTACAGCTAGGTAGACAACTTGTATCCACAAAATTCAGAAGCTTAGATCTAAATTGCCTACACTTATTATCTGGTTTTGGAAGCCAATGTGACTTAAAAGGAGGCAGGTGGTGTATCACCCAAAATAAGAAGAAAGAGACTGTTGGTAGAGAAAAGCTTCCAATTGTTGCTTCACAATGACAGTGATAACCAAAACATCCTAACGACAAAGTGAGTGATGGAGTATGAAATAATATAACTTTATGTATCTTTCTACATGATTTGTCACATCACCTACAATATTTGATGTATGCATTGCAATTAATGCCCAGATATGATGACACTATAAAAACCACATATTCTTTCAATGCTAAAGAAATGCTCACTTAAGATGACAGGGCTTTCTTGTATTTTACTTGTAGACTCCTTGCACTTAAATATAGTAATTTCAAAATCATACTGAATTTTTCAAATGCATCCAGCAAAATATTTGGTCTTGTTATCCAATAAATATTAATTTGTTACTATGAAATGTGAAATAAGCCAAAAAGATGGAGACAACCAATATTTTATTTTCAATTAATGAGCATTAGCTTTTTTGTAATTATGATTTTTAAAATATTTTTAACTATCATACCTTGGGAGATAAAGTTAAATGTTGACATTTAGCTATTCTGCTGTCTATGCAAAGCTAATGAAATTGCTAATCAAACCCACTTCTAAACATGCATCATTAATATTTATAATGTAAATGAGTTTAGGAAGGAACTACTGTTTGGAAAAAAACAGAATACCTCTAAAGCACTGTCATAACACAAGAAAGGGTAGTAGACTGCCATTCAGGATATTATTTTGAAAGAAAAAATATCTGTGGTGCATTGAACTTCCTTAGTATATTGTTACCTCCAATGCAGAGCAACAAATTCAGTGATAAGAAAATATAGTGATTTTGGAACAGGAATAGGTCCACAGAGCAGCCCCCGAGGCACAGGGACTGGGGAGAGAGTGCAGGGGATAAGCAAAGCAGCTCTGAACTGTTTGCACACAACAAATGTTCCTCTCCACCTGGAGCTGGAGGCTTCCAGCACCATACTGCTGCACTTGAAGCCAACGGCCAAACTCCTGTTGAACCCATTAGGAGCAGGAAAAAGTCCCTTAATCTTCCTATGTCATGAGGATATTCCTCATTAAAGGACCTTATTCCTGGGTGTCTACTCTGCTTTTGTTCAGTCGTTACTCAGGTAAATGCCTCTTAGAGCCTTTAAGGTCAGTGCCCTGTAGGTAGCATCCACCTGCTCTTTAGCTTAATTTCTGAAGCAGTGGTAGAAAAATGTTGCAGTTATATCTAAATGACCCATGTGCTCACTTTCATCTTTGTAACTGTATTGCATTCCGTGTGGGTTTTTTTGCAATAAAGACTGCTGGGAGAAATTGTCTCTGGGCTTTTCTGTACAGAAGTGTTATACTTTAGTCCCTATTTTTCTCTTGTCTAACACAAAAAGCTAAACAATGACAATAGAACAATAACAAGCCTGATTTTAAACCTGTTTTCAATATAACTGTAATTTTTTCTCTTAAGGACACTTACTTCTTGATAATTAGTTTCTGGCAATTCATTGTTGTTTGCGTTCACACAAAGTAGGCACAGAGTTATAGACAGCAGAGATAGGAAGAAATACTAAACTGATCTAATCCAGACTTCTCATCCTTTAATGTATAATTATTTCTTGAATTTGATTTTATATATATTAGTTTTATTAGAAATATACCGATAAGAGCTTAAAATGTCTATCTTCCATTAAATCTTTTGCAATATTTTTCCATGACCAAATAACTCAGACTTTTTTTTTTTTCCTGATAATAGTCTAAATTATTCTTTTTAAAAAATTCATTCTATCATTCCCCACTTTTCAGATACTTGTATTCCTAAACAATAATTATTTTTTCTCATATTTAAATTACTATTTTCAAACACTGCAAAAAATAAATGAGCTTCACTAAAAATCAAACATACTGAAGACATGTTAATTCCTTACATTTTTAAGAGAAAAATATCATGATCAACACCAGTCTATTTTCATGCAACACTGTCTTGTGAAATCAAAAGTGGTTTTGCTGCTTGCTATTACCTACAGGCTTATTAGAGCTGAAAATTAACTATATGTGTGACCTGGGGATTCACTTCAGTTCTTATATTAGGTGTAGGCAAGTAAACAGTGCTTAATATTGAGTACATGTGAATAATGATGCTGGAAAAATGGGGTATTTTACTTGAATATCAACTGTTATATCCCCAAGCATATTCATATTTTTAACATATTCAAAGTGCATCTTTTAGAGGAAAGATGAATGTACAGTATGAATTGGATACAGGAAGAAGAATGTAGAGTTTCCAAATATTCAAATGTGAAATTATAAAAGTATTTTCTCACTCTTTGTTATGTAAAGTTCAGCATATATCTAGCGTTCCTGCAACAAATGTCTTTTCTTAATAAAACTTGACTTTGGCAAGGATCAGTTGACTAATTTGTTCCTCAGCATCCCTGGCTTGAAATCAGAAGAAGACTAATGATGCAGTCAGTAGATACTTCTCAGTTTGTACAGGTTTACCCAAGGCATTGGACATCTGTTTATGAGAGATCGTGCTGAGAAAATGCCTACATAGTGTCATCTTTCATCTTAACAAGTAGTGGAAATAACAATTAACATCCTTGATTTATGAATTTTTTTTTTTTCTTAGATTTTTTGGTAGTTTGTCAGCTCTTATTTTCTTTATTCTCCAGAATGGATGTTTTTCACTATTAATTATATTTATTCTTTGGTTATGAATTTGTACCTTATTCTGACTGATATGACGGTGTTGTAGTACAGCTAACAAGAAGCATTTAAGAGCTGAATGTGGAAAAACACAAGTCTGCTGTGAACTTTTGCTTTGTTGGTACAAAAGTAACTCAATAGGAAATGAGAGCTTGCATTACCCTTTCCTTTCAGTTCCTAAGAGTTTCTAAACCAACTTATTGATTGCCTGTAAAATATATATATATAACTATGTCAGTAGTCATCATTATTCTGACAATGATGAATGGTTTTGTATGTATTTATGAGGAGTTCTTTGGAGAGGGGGGGAATTATGTTTCAGCCCATTGATGGCTACTGCACGCTTTCTTCAATAACCCTTGTGAATAGTCACAGCCAGTGTTTTTTTAAGAGTGCACATCAACACATTGTTATTTCTGTTGTTTGAAATAGTAGCTTCTTTGGAAACTACAATTTTCTTATGTAAATGTTGTTTTAATCACAAACCAAAATTAAACCACAGCTACAAACCAAATTAATTACTTATCACTTATATGAAGAAACATTTATGAGACCAAAGCACCAAATTAGTAGGTGTAAGTGTAAAGGATTGGTTTTTTAAAGCCTTCAAAGAAAATCTTTAATTCTTTATTGTTAATAGTAAATTCTTTGTTAATAGTATCATCCTAAGCCTAACCCTAAATGTCTGCCACTTCTTTATTTTTATTAACTTTCTCTATGTAAACCTTATCATTTAATGTATCAATGTATCAACTGTTATCCCCCAGATCTACCTGAATTGGCATAGCCATACTAGATAGATAAAATCTTAGCTATAAAAAATATTACTGGACATTGGAAGGAGAATAAACTTTTCAGTAAAATCTGAAAAGGTGTAATTTTTTTAATGAGCTCTAATAACATGAGTAGAAGTTTGTAGTAGAAGATGCTTTGTATGCAAGAGTGTATACTGTGGATTAGACTCTTCAGAAGTGGTTTAGTTTAATAATTTCAACAGAAAACCCACTAAGATACTGTCAGTGCTATATGCCACATTTCAAGAGCCAAGATTTATTATTATTGATCTTTGGTGTTAGAAAAAAGAACAACTTTCTATTTTCTCTCAAGTATCTTTGTTTATTACCCTGTGCAGCTCCACAAAAAGAAAGGAAATGGATAATGCAAACTGAGAAGCTTTTTATGCTCTCATATGGGTGTTGGGGAGGGGACTTGTAGGATTAGGTGTGTAAGTTCATAGTGAAAGTACATGGGGCAAAAAGCTGGTCACAGTGGAATGAAAAGTGAAATTCACTGACTGCACTTGGCCAGGATTGCACACCGAATTTTTGTGTCACAAGCCACCTTTTTTTGTTCACCAGTCTTTACATCAAGAGAATGTAGTAACTTAAAAACACTTGCAAGAAGGAAAACGTTATGAAGCGTAGTCTATCTTTGTATCTTACTTTCATTAATACAGATATTTTATATTTCCCACAAGAAGACACATTTGGGTCTTTTCGGTTGATATTTAGCATGATTTGCACATGGTTCCACTCTTTCATTCTTTTGATATGCATGATTTCAAATTATCTAACTCACAGTCTATCTAAGCATCCTTTTGGTTTTCTGTTACTAGGTATTACAACATATTAATTACAGTCTGGTAGACTACAAAATTTATTATACTTTGTCATGCAGTAATACTTATGATCTCACTGAAAGCAACAGACTGTAACAGAATATGTTTTCAAATATTTTACTGAAAATAACAGTGAGGAACAATGAAATGATTGTATTTATATCTGCAGAGATAAATGTTTATGATGCATTTACAGGTATAAAGAAATATAGATAGACTTACTATATGTAGTATTTAAATGACTGAGAAATGTTCTTCTTCAGTACTACATATAAACACGTGTACTGTATGTGTGCGTATACCTCTCTCAGTATCTGTTCTATATATATCTATGTCTGTATTTACGTTCATGTGTATAATGCTGCACATCACAATCCTGCATTGCTCATCACACACAGGGTGAGAGCAGTGCCTGTGGGAGAGCTGGGCACGTGACTTTTGAAGATATTGCTGTGATCGGGGCAGAGCTCAGAGTTTGTCTG
The DNA here is from genome assembly GCA_024611175.1 of Megaceryle torquata. Taxonomy (NCBI): domain Eukaryota; kingdom Metazoa; phylum Chordata; class Aves; order Coraciiformes; family Cerylidae; genus Megaceryle; species Megaceryle torquata. The sequence goes on along the minus strand of JANIJG010009623.1, from coordinate 5,375 downwards.
AGCTGCACCTCCCCATTGAGCATCCTCACATTCCTCCCTCCCTGGTCAATGGATTTGTGTGGGAGGCTAACAACATCTCAGTACCAAATAATTTAAACAAAAGTCCTCTCCAGATTCTCATGCTGCTGTAAGTACGTATGTACTGCAGAGCTCAAGAATTATGCAAACTCCTATGTGAAGAATTCTTTCCCATTAACTCCTTGTGAAACACATGCTGTTCCCCCTGTGTCTGGGCAGGCTGGGTCACGCCCTGTTGCTGCATGCTTTGGAGCAGAGGTGTGCATGGTAGTGGTGTGGCGAGCCTGCCTGTGCTTCTTCCCTCTTAACATTTAGTCTAATGCGAAGTGGCTTCCTTCAGGTTCTAGGACACCCGTGGGAGCACTGTAACACAATAAAACTCCCAAATTCTGCTTCTCTAGGAAGCAGAAGTTATACAGGAAAAAAACCCCAAAAAACAAACAGATGAGGTTTTGATTTTTGCTTATGAAATTACCCACAAGTGTCAAGTGGTGTAACCCTTTTACTGCAGGTGATGCCATTTCTCTCTCTCCCCCACTCAAAATTGCACATATGCATTATATATATTTCTCAATTTCCTTAGGGAAGAAAGACAAGAAAACAAAAAGCTCTTTAAGTACTTCAAGCACAAGCACCTTCTATCCATCATAGAAGTCCTACTTCTTTCTCACACACAAAGCAACGTACAGACTGAAACCAAAGACCTGAATTTTGTGAGTGAATGTGAGGACGTAATAATACCCTGCAGCCTATAACTGTGTTAGTCCCTCCTCTTCTGTCTTTTATTGTATATAATATAAATATTGCAGATGCTATGTCAGCATCTTAGTTTTCCTTCCCTCCTGAAGAATGTTAACCAAAGTGTTCTAAATACATTAGAACCAAAGATGATGGATTACAAGTCATGTAAAACATGGCACAGCTCAACTGTCTCATTTTTCATAGGTTTATTTATTTTTTTTGTTCTCATTGCACAGTTTACCTGTTTTATCTACAGAACTGCACTGCACCAAACTAGTTCCTATGTCTTACAGACAGAGCCTATTAAATATGTTTTACTTTTCCATAAATGTAAAATTTCAAATTGGTAGCTTTCACCACGAATAACACAGTTTGTGCCCGGTTCTCTGTTGTTTTTCTGGAAATCTTCCTAAGAGACTAGATTTCTAAATACTGACCTCACTACCAAATTACTATATATGACTCACCACACATAGATATTACAAGTGATTTGATATTCATACATGTATATTTGCAAAAGCAATAAATGTTGTATACCAAAATAAATAAAATAGAAGAAACATTAAAGATATAGATGAAAAATTATGTATTAATATTGCAGTACTAGAGAATAAAATAACAGAAAAAAATATTTTATATATTGACTAAATGTTTTCTTCTTGTAATTGCATTCCCTGCATTCAAACACAGAGAAATGTCATGCAGTGATAGGTATTGCAAGTGGATTGTTTGACAGCTTTTAAAAAAAAAGGGGACATTATCTCTGAGAAACCAGACTACCAAAAAATCTTACCAATATCCCAAGAAACTTACAGATTTACATGGCAGATAATCTAAAATTGTATACTATCTCCAAAATATTAGTTCAGCATGCCTTTCAAGTATAAATGTTGCATTCAAGTCAGTGAAAGGGACCACAAGATCTTGTTCCAGCGGACATGACTTTGAAAATCACCCAGAGCTGCTCAAGGTAGTTGTAGCTCAGAACTGTGAAATACCTGAAGCGAAAATATGACTCCGTATTTGGTTTGAGCTTCTAAGTTTTTGTTAAATGATGGGTTTTCACTGTGTCTTTTCATTTCTTAGCAAAGAAAATAAACTCTGATGGCACATCGTGTTATTAGCTAACTTAATTTCTTAACAGTGAATATATAGATTGTATTAACCTCATAAAAATGACTAGAGCAGAAACCAGCAATAATCACAGTGTGTGCAGGTGAAACAAATGTCAATGGGAAAGCGTTCGCAAGGAATTGCTCAAACTTTTGGAATTACCAAGAATTTTAAAGAGAAGCGAGGCCAGTGCTCAGTGGCTAAAAATCCTTCTGCTCCCATGCTGTTCATGTGTTAGAACCAAATACTGAAAACCTCATACACACATATGCAATTGCCAGCAAATCATTTTGTCCTCTCTATTGCAGAATGAGCCTAAACGTAAGATGGATCTGACTGCTCTGTAACAGTACACTGTAAATCTTTGACTGTGTATAGCTAAAAGTCTTTTATGGTATCAACAGAAATATATATATATATACAGAGACAGAGTAACTAAGTTTACCTGCTTTCTCCATGTTATCTGTTCCTCACCAATATAAACAAACCTGCATGGGTTTTGTTATACTGTAATTTCTCTGCTGCTCCAAGACTTTCCAGTTTCTATGTCTTAGAGACAGATCCCATTAAATATGTTTTACTTTCCTATAAATGTAAACTTTGAATCAATAGCTTTCACCATGAATAACACTGGTTGTGTTTGTTTCTCTGTTGTTTTTCTGGAAATCTTCCTAAGAGACTAAGCTCTGTCGGGGGAGTGCTTTATCTTCTCTCCTGTTTCAAAATTAGCTCCCATGTGCTAAGGCAATTGCTCTTTACTAACCCTGTATGGATCATGTCCTACACCTTAACTGAAGTACCCTATCTCATAATTTTTGCTACCAACTATCCAACTGCCAAGCACCTACTCAACGTCATTCAGATTTTGTAGTGTTCTGTATACAGGTATATTAATTTATAGACTTTTACATATATGTGAGAGCGCTACCTTGGACTGCTATTGCTGTCACTGGGATTTGGAAAGATTTAACTTTTCTGAGAATGACTGTAGAATCAATGGATTATTGATTACCTATGCAAAGTATTTCTATTCTTATTGAACCTCCCATTTTTCTCTTTCTTTTATTGTCTTCTTAGATCCACTAACCTTTTCCTCACAATATGTCTTATATTCAGACATAGGAGTTTTATAGCCAAGTCCAAGTTTTAGTACAAAGATTTTTCTATTTGCAGAAGTTGTTAAAATTACTTTTTCAGTGCCTTGTTCAATTTACGTGATCCCTAAAATCCTGCAATTTTTGGCTATAGGGGAATGTTGCAACCCAAGGGGTTGGTGTTTCCTTTCTTCCCTTGTATCACGGCAGACAGAAGGACTGCATTTTCAGACATGACCATAATGTGTGTAATATTTTCCCTCTTCCTTTTCTAAAACCCCAGCGATTTTTTTATTATGTGTTTCTCTATTTTTTTCACTCTAGCCAGTCTCCAGTAAACTCTAAAATGATCTTATGATGCTTATATTTTAATCTTCAAGCTTGCTTTGCTTTCCCTTTTATTTTTGTTCCCTCTTTTTCAGTTACTATGATGTTCCTACAAGTTAATCTCTTGTTACAGCTCTCTTCAGATTGGCATTATGCTGTAAGCCACCAAATGTTCCCTGGCACTTAAGTTGTAACATGACTGCAATTGACTTAAACTTGCTGAATATAAGTCAATAGCACAGGTACAGCATCTACTGCACTAGAGATGCTGACTCTGTTTCTGTTAGACTACGCACAAGATCTAGCAGTGAGAAGTCAGAAAAATAACTGTATTTACCTTCCCAGGAAGAACTTGCAGGAAAGGGCATTTGGGGCTGGATCAGTGACATGACAGAGGTTTAGATCTTACTTGCTACAGTGATGGCTTTGACTTCCCTACCCCACTGTTGACCCATATGAGAGAGAGGTAATTGATGACAGCCTGTTACCAAAAGCAGGTTATAATACTCCTGTTGTCCATCCACACAGGCAACCTAATTTTCTCCTGTGTCTAGAAGCCAGTTTGTTTCAAACAACTTCATTCATGGATTAGTTTTGCAGGTGAGCTGTTTGGACATAGTGTTGTTCAATATTCCTAGCGTGTCGATGTCAAGGATAAAGGACATTATTATTCTTACGATTATAGCACTGACTGTGCAGCTTTGGCAGTGCAGAAGATGAACTTGATAGTCCCCATTCTTTAGGTTTTTTCTGAGCAATTTCCAAATGAAATTGTAACCCTAAGCCGGATACAAGTTTAGGACATGAACAATATATTAGCTTTTTTCTTATTATTATGCATGACTGAGATCCAGTAATACATAAGCATTAACCGGCTGTTTTATGATTTAGTTGGATATTTTTTCCTTTTTTTTTTTTTTTCCCACTTCTTATAGGGATGCCAATATGCTTATAGTTATTATTACTTTTTAAAAATCTGTCGTGCAGTTTTTTCTCTTTCTTTTCCATTTTTCTTTTATTTAATTCATGCAGTGTTGCCATCTTCTTGAAGCTTCTCCTCACAATTATTTTTACTCTTCTGATCACACCTTATAATACTGTCACATCTTTAGGACTGGCTGAAGTATAGGTCATAAAGAACTTGTTTTTTTTAAAAAGAGTTTGTGCTTGTTTGCAGATAATCCATGCAAAACACTCAGAAAGCATTCATTATTTTGAAATGTTTACAGAATAGATCAGCTCAATATATTTCTGCCTATAGGCTGCTTAAATTTCTTAAGACTTAAGAAATTAAATTTCTTAAATTTCTTAAGACTTTAAGACAACTTTGCTGAGGAAGAATTTTATAGAACATATGAAGAAAATTAGGGATTGATTTTGACAAATTTGGACATTTGAGAGACAACAGTTTCGCATGTCTAAGGTCTCAGTAAAAACCTGCAAGACCAATGCATCCCATGTTGCGTGGAATGGCAAGGACATAAATTAGTTAATAGTGGCTGACCTGCACTACCTCCTTCATTTTCCAAAACAGTTCATAAACCGTGAAGAACACTTTGGATAGTCCTACATAAATGTGCAAGTGGGCAATAAAAGCAGCTTGAAGACCAGCAGATACTCAGTAGTTAATAGTTAAAGAATAGAATATGCACCCGCAGACAGAAGAATCTATTTGATAAATCTATTATATTGCAAGACTTATGCTTTTTTACTTAAGATCAACATACATATACTTATATTACAACATATATTTTACATTACAGCTTTACTGAAGTCTCTCTATCTCTTCTATTTGTCTCAGTTTCTCACTGAAATGAGAAAACACTCTCGTTGCTCCTTTGGCAATACAGTGTTTATATCCCCTAAATAGTAACTGTGAACTTTTTACTTGTATAAAGACAGGCAAGAGAGTTCTTACATAAAATGTATTAAATAATACACTAAACTAACACAACAAGGTTAGCAGTCATAGGACCCTGTGCCTCTGTGCATGCATATTTAAATGTTAGAAAGTTCAAGAAGCAAATGTAAATTAAATCCGATCTTGGAATAGACTTTGCGTTGGCTCTCTATTTGCAATGC
>JANIJG010009621.1:39559-80686 GCA_024611175.1 Megaceryle torquata | reverse complement strand
TTTTAACAGAACATTTGTAAATAGGTTAGAACAAACAAAAAAAATTACGCAATTAAACAGTTTAGGGGGGGGGGGAGTAATAATAATAATAATATATAAAAAAAACAATGAGTAGGAAGTATTACAACTCAAGTTTTCCACTGTATTATTTCAGTTAACTGTAAAGACCTATATAACAGATGCACCTATAAATTTGTATTCCTTACTGAAACAATAAGCAAATGCATCAGCAAAATAATTTTGGTCTTGTTTCATTCTCTGTTCTTTAAATTTTTGCTTTGACTCCCTGTCCACATTAAGTCTCATTACAACTACTCTTTCCCTCAGTGAGCTTTTTATGTTACCATGCCAGTTTTCTATCCCTGCTTTTTCTGTTTTCCTGTGATCTTGCCCTTATGTATTTTTTTAGCCTAAGTTCTTTGCCCTTCACTGTTTGCGTAAAGTTCATTCTTTGTAGAGCTCACTAACATAAAAAGCCATTTCTTACCACTTACTGCTCTTGAACATGCAGTTCTACTATAATATTTGAATCTGTGTGATGGAATGAGGAAGAAAGGAATTAAAAAATGTGCTTTTCTAAGAGATGAAGAGGCAACCTCACTGAGGCAGGAAATTAGGCCTTTGAAAAGATGTTGTGCCATCTAGTGTTTACAAATAATATGAATCATTTGTAGATTTTCCTTTTTTCATTTGTAGATTTTTTTAAATTTTCTTTTTTAGATGATGAAGTCAAATCTACACAAAGACTTATAGAAAAGCTGAATGAAGCTGTAACTGAGGAGTGTGCTAGGCTTACTCAGGTGAGACTTAACAAAAAGCCTTTTTTTAAATGGAAGTTTTGAAACACAAAATGTATACATTAAGTCATCATATTTTTTGACATCATTTTTAACAAGTTTCCTTTGTAGCTTTTCTCTTGTGTGAGTCTCAAAACTGAGACTGCAAAACCTCATGTTCCAAAATAACATTGCAAGGGTTTTTGTGTTTTGTTTCCTAAACTGTTTTATGTCCTTGTCCAGACAATTCTGTCTTATACCTAGTCTTGATCTTCTATCTAATGTTTCTCTTGTATCTACTAGTTCAGGAGTATATTTTTCCTTTCCTGTATGTCTCTGGCTATAAGCTTTTGATCTAATGACAGTCTAACGTCATGCATATATTGACACATAGGACATCCCTCTCTCATATCTGCAGTAAGATAATAACTTATTTCGTAGCTGCAACTTACCTTTCAAAGACTAAAGTGTCTTCAGAATCTACCAAAACTGGTGTTTATATTGTTTTCAATTACTAAATAGTATAGTCAAAACTTGAAGCGTATTTATTATTAGCCACTAATAATAGTTGGTTTGGTTTGTTTTTTTAATAGACTGCTAGTATTCACTGGCCCTTACAGGTGCTTTTTGACCAGCAAGTTACTTTTTAAACTTATTACTGGATAAGTTAAACTAGTTTAATTATTGATTATAAACCGCAGTTTTCCAATCTTAAATACTTGAAATGGTTTGTTTTGGTGGTTTGGGTTTTTTACCTTCTTTGCTGGACTTTATTTTTAACGCATTTCTGGGAAGTTGAAGAGATTAAGCAGGACTCCGTGATACCTCACAGAAAGTAGCAGTTGAATTAGAGTTTTAGGCATTATTTTTTCCACAGCTGGGAAGAATGCTGCTGGTCTGTATGGTTCCACACTGAGCTTTTGGAGAAATTCTGATAGTACTTTTGTAGGTTGAATTTGGTGTCCATTGAGTCCAAAATATTTAAATAAAGAGTCCCAGTGTGTGCTCTGGGCACACCAAGTTTCTTTTCAAGTATCATTTATCTTCAGTAATCATAAGGGTAAAGTTTTCTGTTTGCCTCCTCATTGCAAATATGGCAACTATTCTGCTAGCCACATAGCACCAACAAACATGAGGTACTGTGTTTATGATTCGCTTGAAGTTTCTTCTGCCATCCCCTTTTATCCTATTTGTTCAATACTTGAGAACAAGATGAATTGTAATCTCTAAAAAGATACACATTTGTGCCATCGGGAATTCTTCCATGTAAAATTGCAGTTTACAAGAATGACACATCTACAATGTAAACTTGCTTTTGGCATTAATAAAGGAGGCCTGTCCATGCAAGATTTTAATACTTGGCAGTTCCAAATTAATATGTTATAAATATGGCTATTTAATATTTTAGCTGAAAAGTCTTTCCATACCTGTTTCTTTTATCAGATTACAGATTGTCTAGGTTCTTATGCTTCAACAGGATAACTATGCGACCATTTCTACAAATATAATACTCACAAAATCCTATTTTTCTGACACCTTTTTTCTTGTTTGCTTTGTGAATCACGATTGATAAATTAATAAAAAATTCTTCATTCTTTGTTTCATTTGTTGTGCAGGCTTTGTGTGACAATCAAAATGAACATTCTTCAGCTGCTATAGGAGTTGGTGATAGGGAACATATTTTCCATAGACCTGCTGCCGTGAAAGAAAAAATGAGTATAGAATTACCAGTACACAGGGGTGAAGCTCAAGGTACATTGTACTGTCATGCTGGTTCAAATAAAATATTGATTCAAGTTTTTCAGACCAGAAATTATGCCATTAGTTGTTTGGGTACTAATTAATGTGCCTAAATAGCTGCTTTAGAAATTTCCTCAGTATTCTGAAGCACATTTTTTGGTGCTATTTTCATTATAATGAAAATTGTTATAAAAGAGGTTTGTTTTATTTTCACTCCTCCTCTTGTAGGAGCTAGCAGCTCTACCAAAAGGCCCATACATATCAATGCTATATAAAAATGCATCAACAATTTGGAAGTGGCCTCATTTGTTTCAATAATAAGTAATGTTTATCAGATAATTCTTCAATGGGGAACTTGTGAACAACTCACTGCATTAAAATTTATGGTAAAATGGTGAATTTAATTTTTTTTTTTTTTTAAGTTCCTGGTTATCTGTGTAATGTGGCTGTACAAGAACGTATGGATGCACTTCTACACAAGATAATGGAAGAATACAGTAGACTGAAAGCACTTCAAACACAACTGATGAAGGATTGTAAACAGGTAAATTTTTTATAGCGTATATGAGCATTATCATTTTCTCTATTGCCTGAGTTCCTTTCTGTTTGAGATTTACAGGCTGATCAGCTAAGCTGTTAATGCTTACTTGGTCATTCAGGTTGTAAAATAAAACACATTGTTAAACTGATTACACTCTCTTGTGCATTCACCATCAACCTTTCTTGTATATTTATAATTACAGTTAATATTTTTGCATTATTGCTAGACAAATTGTTGTCATTTGTATTTACTTGCTTATTTTTTAGAACAAAGACCCATGGCAGTCTCATGCAGAAGAGAGGAAAGAAGAGGAACCTAGCCATCTGGAAACAAAGCAGGAATGTCTGGAAACAAAGAACGAATATCTGCAAACCCCTTCACAGGCTCTAATGGGTAAAAAGATGCATATGCCTTTTTTTGTGTATATATATTCTGAGAGAGAAGTCAATCACTTGGAGTTTTAAACAATTCATAGCTTACTACAACTTGAAGCACATAAGAAATTCTTGCATATTCTGCGATATTGTACTCCAGTTTTTCAGAATTAAACCATGCGCCAAGGTTAACTGCATGGGGTTCAACAAAGCCAAGTGCCAGGTCCTGCACTTAGGTCATAACAATCCCATGGTAAGCTAAAGACTTGGGGATGTGTGGTTGGAAAGCTGCAAGTTGGAAAAGGACCTGGGGGTATTGATTGATAAGCTGACTAAATATCAATCAGCAGTGTGCGCAGGTGTCCAAGAAGGCCAATGGCATCCTGGCCTGTATTAGAAACACTGTGGCCAGGAGGAATAAGGAAGTGATTGTCCCCCTGTAGTCAGCACTGGTGAGGTCACACCTTGAATACTGCATTCAGTTCTGGGCCCCTCACTATAAGAAGGACAGAAGTGCTGGAGCATCTCCATAGAAGGGCAGTGAGGCTCATAAAGGGTCTAGGGCACAAGTCCTATGAGAAGTGGCTGAGGAAGCTGGGGTTGTTTAGTCTGGAGGAGAGGAGGCTGAGGGGAGACCACATCACACTCTACAACTACTGAAGGGAGGTTGGAGCGAGGAGGGGGACAGCCTCTTCTCCCTGGTGACACATGACAGGACCAGAGGGAATAGATGCAAGCTGTGCAAGGGGAGGTTTAGGCTGGATATTAGGAAACATTTCTTTACTGAAAGGGTTATAAAACATTGGAATGGTCTGTCCAGGGAAGTGGTGGAGTCACCATCCCTGGAGGCATTTAAGTGGCGTGTGGCCCTGGTGCTTAGGGACATGGTTTAGTGGTGAGCTTGCAGTGTTGGGTCGAAGGATGGACTAGATGATCTTGAAGGTCTCTTCCAACCAAAGACATTCTGTCAGACAGCTTTGGTTTAGTCTTCTCCAGTTGTGCATGGTTAAAGTTCCATTACCCATCTCAAGTATAGTTTTGCAAAATGGGCAATTAAGTCATATTAAGTTGTTACGGAAAAGAAATTGTTACGATATCAGAAGAAATACTTAACTGCATTAGTTACCTAGTCCATCACTGCTAATAACTTGGGAGAGAGTTAATTTCTAATAATGTAATTTATTCTTCCCCTCCCTGCAAATAACCTACATATAGATCCTAAGATTCAAGAATACTGTTCAAAGGAAATAGGGAAGCTTAAAACACAACTTGAAGAACAGCATGCTCATGAACTGGAACACCTTCGGACCTATTTCCAACAGCAGCTGAAAAAAAGTGAAGAGAGGTACACGACAGAGATTATCCATCTGCAGAATAAACTTCAGAGTGCTGGGGAATCCTCTGACCACACGAGGTATTAATAGGTTCTTTAATGCTGATAACTTTTCACTGTGTACAATAAGAAGTGTTTCAGATAACCATTCATAAAAAGCTATGCATTTTACTTCCAAATTTGAGCAGTTCTTTATAAACACTTTTTTTTTCCTTTAAGAGTTGAGTATTACAAAGAGATGACATAAATGTTGCAGACTAAGTAGTGCAGTATTTAGAATTTGTTAAATTTTTGTAGTTAATAGAGATATGTTTGATAATTGGAATAACGTATGAATGCAATTTCATATATATGAGCTTTTCAGCAAAACTTCCATCTCAACAGACTACTTCTAACCCCCGAACTCCAGACAATGTGCTTTACATCTAAAGACACTTCATGTAGCATAGCTGCATGAAATTGTTGATTTTCTAGAATGATATGCATCAGTAAAGTTTAACACATTCTGGCTTTCACTAAGTCATGGGCCATAGGACATACTCATCAACCTCCTTCTGTCCCTGACCGTTGTGGCCATTCAAATCTGAAAGGTGTAAATGTCTTGCAGGATCCTGACAGTTGTGGAGCCTACTTCTTTTTTTCTGATTCTTTCACTGTCTCCTTAGATGTGTTCAAGGAGTGGGGGGTCCTTTTGATTGTGCTTTTGTTCAGTGTCATCTCTGTTTTCCTGTTCTTTCATTTTTGACCTTTCTATTCCTTCCTTTGGTTTCATTTACTATACCTTAAATGTACTGAGTTACTCCACATTCTTCTTTTATCTAAATCTCCCTGCTGTGAGAGAGAAATGAGAGTTTGTTAGTCAGACCAGTGCCCAACTGTAGAAGGGAAATGGGTAGACACAGTGGCAATAGGAGATACTACTAAGAAGGGAGGAAAATAATCTAGATGTTTCTAGAAAATGTTACATATTTGATAAACTTAACACAGCACTCTTAAAAAGCAAAAGGGCTCTGGTAGGATAAATCCTCAACAGTTGGAAGAAATTAAGAGAAAAGTATTTTTCTTTTACCATGACCCATCAGAACCGAAGCAGCTGTTTTTCCCTTATTGTTTGATCACAGCCTTTTCTCAGCCATCTGACAGTTTTCCTTCCGTTCCTTAAAATATGTTTCTAGTCTTGGATGTGGCAAGTAAAATATCCTTTTTTTTTTCTCCAATATGAATTAATACTTGTATATAGGTGTTTTGAGGTAAATAAGAGGTCCAAGTTCTGCAAAGGTTTATGCATCTGTAAGACTTAAGCCAGACTTATATTAGACTTAGGTAAGACTTATATTACTGTTTTCCACTACCTGCCTTGTAGGATCAGTACACATTTATTAGCCTGAGCTCCTTTTTAAGGGACTGTATGGCTTCATAATAAATTACTTTTTAGTCCTTTAAAAGAAACCCAGCATAATGCATTTTGTGAAACTGTATACTGCTGTATGTGTGTTGCCAGAATAAGTTATAAATTTCCATATAGGGTTTAAAAGTTATTTTCAAATGGGTGCTTAATGTTCTGATTTCACCTAAAATACTCAAAACTCATTTTACATGTTTAATGAGCATTTAGAGCAATTATCAGTATTTATAAGGTAACAGAGTAGAGATTTCCCATGAAGATTCACATTCTCTTTGCTTGCATACCTGAAGTTCACAATTTAAGTGTTAAAATGAAAGCAGAGTTTTACAGAAGTTCCTAGATCACTACATAAATTGTTTTCTAATAACCTAGTATGGAGGTATGTCTCACTATGTCTAAAGCCTGAAGATGAGTGTCTTTTAATAGTGTAATTTGTACCTTTTTGAATGATCTGTTTGTTGTGGCATCTCTTAAATCAAGATCTAAGTAGGAGTATGGCTGTGGCCAAGCCAAGTACATTTTAATCTGTTTATATATCCTATTGTAACAGCAGAAAAGGAAAAAAAAAAAAAAAGATTGCTACTATTCATTGATCAAATCAAACATGAATGATAAAACTAATGGCTTACTTTTTGTAGTTAAAAACATCACGTTTCATTAAATTACCATTCTGGACTACACAGTTACCTAAATCAGCTCTTGGGTTTGAGCAAAAGAAAAACTTCATGGTCTCTGTAAAACCCTGGTATTGTTAACATTGTAAGTCTCACAGGCAATAAGTTTACCTTCTAACTTAATCTATTTTGTACCCCATCTTTTAGCAAGGTAGTAATTTCTTTGTGGTAGTAGATCACAAATACTAGAGAAGTGATGATTTTTTTTTTTTTTTTTTTTGGTACTTTGATGGTCTATCTTGTCCTTTAAGCAGTGTATTTGTGTTCAGTCTTTTTCAATATGTAGTGAAAGGGAAGCTAGAGGTTTGGTATTATTTTGGTTTTTACTGATTTACAGCATTCAATGAATAGAGCAGTTCTGTTGGAAGATACAGTCTCTGAATATATTTCAGCATGTTATCTAAATATAGAATGAATCATAGTATATTTCTTACTATTTTCATGTGTATGCATCATATACATAACAAGAAAAAAGGCAATGCATCTGTTGATAAACATCAATTGAAAAGATTCAAAATAAATACAACCATTTTCTACTTTCATATATTTCTGATTAAAACAGATACTTTTGTCTTCACCTTATTGTGCATAGTTATTGAGCACAAAATATTCTCAAGTAGCTTTAAAAGTAAGTTGTGAGGTCCTTGGCAAAATTAGTGTTAAGGTGTGTTACATTGAGGGGAAATGCTGGTGCTTAGAAGGCAAGTGAATTATAAAGTCAAGTGTATGAATTTAATGGCTTGGGAAATGGTGTGTCCTGAAGAAAATATTTGTGGTTATTTGTCTTCAACTACATATAATGTATACTCATAGAATGTATATTTGAATAGAGGAAAAATAATGTATATTGAAGTACTGATTGTAATTTTTAATTTTTTTTTTTATTTCCCCCCTCCTGTTATTTTACCCTTTTAGCATATCCACAAATTCAGAAATAAAATTAAAAGAAGTCTTCAGGAAAGTGAAGTGCACTGAAAATGTCCATCAGCAAAGAACAGAGGAAGCACTGGAGGTATTGTATAACTCAGTTGACAGCTAATATACAGATGGTCAATATAATTTAGATGCGTTGAGTTCTAAGATGGAACTAATATTTGGTAGTATTAATCTGAGTACTGTGCTGTACTGTTAGTCCAGGTTAGAGGAAAAATATTTAAAATTTTATGAAAAACATTTCTGGAAAATATGAGTAAAAAAACTTGTTTTATTGGTCTTTTTTTATTTTTTTTTTATTCTTTCTCTGAAAGAAGGCATTTGGATTGGGCTGCTTCTTACCAGATAGAAGAAAAGTGTTCACATTTTGGGATTTCTTCAGGAGTCTTTAAAATATTGTGACTTTTCTTTAAAAGCTGGTTATGACACAAGAGCAACTTGAAACCAAATGCAAATAGAAAAGACCCCATACATTACTCCTCAAGGACTGCTGGAAACCTGACTCAAAAATTCTGCACTTTGGAAAATAGTGATGCGATGCTGTTTTGTACTATGATCCTATTTCTTTCTCAGCTGCTTTCTCTGTGTTTGACAATTCAAATAGTGCTGGAAAAAGAGTTGCTGCAAGCTCAACTTTTAAAATTAATTTTGAAGGAGAGTCAATACAAAGTCTTTTACTCAATTCTTTTATGTTGTAGTATAAAATGGTGTGATTTTCATGAAAAGAAAATAACTAAATTGAGGAAAAATTAGCTGTCAGATTGAAATGTTTTTAATTAATGGCACAAATACATGACCTGAGATTTCATGGTTTTCTTACAGCTTGCTAGTGAAATGGAAATGCAGAATGATTCAGATGTTGTTCAATTGCTAGAAAAACAGTACCAAGAAAGATTAGAAGAAGAAATAGCAAAGGTATTATTTTTATTTTGTTACTTTAAAATACATTTAAAAAATGCTATAATTTTCATTTTAATTTCTGTCAGTTGTAATATGATATGCTAACAATGTTTGATTTATTTACAAGGAATTGTTTCATTTGGATTCTGAATGGGGAAAGTCTTAAATGTTTGAGTACCATTTTGATTTGTGTTTTTTGGGGGGTTTTTTGATTATTTGTTTTTGTTTAGTTTGTTTTTGCTTTATTTTGTTTGTTTTTCTGTCCTATTCCTAACTCATATTTACTATTCATGGAGTGGAAGATGGTGCAATTTGCTTTAAAACTTCAAAGAAAGCAAGTACATGCAAGTACATGCAACTGTACTTGACACTAGGATTTGTTTAGAAAATCTAAGGGCATAAAGAGTAGATTTCTTGCTACTTTAGGTTTAACAGCTAAAAGTTCAGAAGATTTGCAGTCAACAGATTCACGTTATTTTCTGATTGTGCATTTTAGTATATGGTGTAAAATGTATAGTTTTTATTTGGTTCTGGCAACTTTCTGTAAAACATGAAAAGCAAAATCAAGATTTTTATAGATACAGTGTATTAAATTGCTTGAGGATTTACTTACTGACTTCTGAAAAAGTTTTCTGTTCTTTGCAGAATGAATTATCTTTGCTTTCATTATATTATGGCATAAATAAAAGTCAAATTAACATAAATAGGAAAAAATAAAGTCATGCTTCTTAAACAGGTTTTCAATCAAGAGTTAAGAAGAATGTTACAGCCAGCACTGGGTGATGACATTAACTTAAGTAATCCATGTTTCTGGCATAAGAATTTCATTTGTCTCATCTGATGCCAAGAAAAACCTTCGTCATGGGAAAGCAAAATACACGACTGGCTACTTTTTTGTTAAAAACAGTTTAAGTTCAAAAGAGAAAGGAAGAATTATGGGGTTTGTTTTCAAGTATAACTCTTCTGTGTTTATGACAGTATTTTTTTTTCCCCACATTTTTTGTAGCTTCTGCTTTAAATGTCTGTATTCTAAACCTGGAAAAGAACTGCTCACTCAATTGGAAAAGGGAGTTAGTTGTGTAAGAGGAACATACTTAGCACTCAAACGTTACCAGCCTGTTGTAACTGCAGCTATTTGATACCAGTAGAAGTTTCTTTCTGGTCAAGTAAAAATCCTGTGCTGAGTATCAAGCACATGGCACTGCTGTGTTTATACAGCCCAACGTTCCATATCAGTGAGGCGTTTGCAAAAGACGCTTGGTTAGATAGGGGAAGCTGAGCACAGTTGCACTTATGTCAGTATGACAGGACTTTTTAAAGTTGCCTTAGAGAATCTTTTTTAAAAAGAACTAGATACTTGATTTTGTACCAAGTAATAAATTTTAACTGAATATAACATCATGGTTTATTAAACTACCTTCAATACAGTGTGTCTTTATTTTGAGATGTGACTGTTGAGGACATTGGTAAGATCTCTCTGTTCTTTTAACTTTCTGTTTTCCTCTAAAATAAAAAAAAAATCATAGTTCAGAAGCTTTAATATTTCTGTTTGTATTACTGATGGTCAGCAATGAGATTCCTTCAGCAATAGGAGATGTTGTGAAGCATAAACTAATACAGACTTTTCTTATTCATTCAGGTAATTGTGTCAATGAGTGTAGCATTTGCCAGACAGACTGAATTGTCAAGAATTACTGGGCAGAAGGAAGAAGAAGCTCAAACACCAATTGTACAGGAGCAGGGAATGCATTTTGAAATTAAAAAGCAATGTAGTGAAGATAAGGTTGACAGCCCTCTTAGAAAATCAACAGAAAAAGGCCATAAGCATAAAGAAGAATTGAAATCACTATGCAAGGAACTCAGTGAAGAGTCTGGTGAGATCATCTCACTTGGAGAACAGCTTCATTCTAATAGCAAGCCTGGTTGCATAGTAGGACAGACCACACATGAATCAGAGCTTTCTGAAGAACATTTTTCCCATGTCAGAGGTCTTATGGTAGAAGAAACACTGGTGAGTGTAAAAAAACCAACCAACCAACCAAAACAAAAAAACCAAAAAAAACCCACAAAAAAACAACCAAACAAACAAAAAACAAAACCCACAACCAACCAAACAAAACCAAACCCACAAAAAAACCCCAACCCAACCAAACAAACAAAAAAAACTTAGCAAAAGAAAAAAAATCTCATACAGAAATACACATACAGAAAACAAAACTAAATGAAACACTACAAAAAAAACCAAAAAAACCCCACCAAAGAAACCACACACACACACAAAAAAAGAAACCAAACCAAACAAAAAAACCCCAAACAAAGAACACCCAACCAAAAAAAAAACCAAAACAACCCAAC
This sequence comes from Megaceryle torquata, assembly GCA_024611175.1. Taxonomy (NCBI): domain Eukaryota; kingdom Metazoa; phylum Chordata; class Aves; order Coraciiformes; family Cerylidae; genus Megaceryle; species Megaceryle torquata. The sequence continues at coordinate 69,655 of JANIJG010009621.1, read as the reverse complement.
CAACAAAACACAACAACAAAAAGCACGACCTTCTTCCCTGTGTTCTCCCTGACTATCATAGCATTATACTGTGCTGGGAGGAAAGGAATATGACACTGGTTCCATGACAATACATTATTTCATTTCATGTATGAAACTGTATTTCAGGCTATAAGTACTAAAAAGCCTTTTTGTAAGTTAGGTTATATTCTAGTGTTCATACAAGGAACAGATTAAAAATTGTACTTACGAGTATGAGTGCTTTGTGATAAAAGATATCAAATTATCACAAAAATGATAATAGTAGTATGTCAGATATGTATTCAGCACTTCACAAACATGGAATAAATATGGTAAAAAGCAGTAAAGAGCACAATTTGATCCTATGCTGTTTGGGTTTTTGGTTTTTTTTGGTTTTTTTTTAATTAAATTTGGCATTATTTGAATTAAGAATTGTACTTCCAAATTTCTGTAACAGCTGGGTATTTTGATCTTGTATTATCTTGATAGTGAAGAGCATAAGCATAAGAGTTAACACTGTTCACAGTTATTTTAAAAAACTTGTCTTCAAAATGAAGAGTAATTCTAAGCATGGACCTTCCAAGAAGCAGGCAACAAGATAATGCCTTTGTGATAGAAAATACTTTCACAAATTAAAGTAGCTAAAATTTAAATAAATATTTACTAGAAACTGTCATAGGCTTTTTATAAAATGCTAACATAGTTCCAAAATTTCAGCACTACAGTGAGATGATGGCATCAGACACAGAAACATCAAGTCAGCTGTTGTTATATGAGGAACGTTTGGAAGACATGCGACAGGAGCTGGTACGGCAATATCAGGAACATCAACAGGCAACAGAACTACTGAGGCAAGGGCACATGCAGCAAATGGAACGTCAGAAAGAAAATCAAGAGCAACTATTAGCAGAGCTTGAGAGTCTGAAAGTGCAATTAGCTAAGGTAATAAAGAGTTTGACTCAATGAGTTACTGTGGATTAACAAAGGAACGTCACTGGGCAGGTTTATATTTATACTTATATCTAAATATTTTGAGACGCACATGTATTTTATGCGTGCTTACACACCATGTGCACATATACACACATAAACAGTTAAGCTTATATAGAAATGCATGTATGTATATATGTATACAAGGTATCTTTAATCAAAGTTAAGTTGGTGATGGATCAGTTTACTTTATATAATTAATTCTTCTTTTACCTCATTGTCAATTCAAACTGCATCTTTCATCAGGGGGTGCAAATTCATGAAACTGGTGAAAAACATGAAGTAGAAATTAGGCTGCTGGTTTTTCTCAAGTTTTTTAATGCCAGTGGTGATTTATCCATAAGAACCACATAGGAACGTATGCATTGCATTTCAACCATGAATGCTTCTAGCTCCTCTAAAAGAGAGTATTTATAGGCTTTTTATAAAATGAACTTATTTTCATCTTTTTATCTTGTGCAAAAGATATACTACATGTAAAATTTAGAAAATAGCCTTCCAGTTTGCATTGTGACTACTGTTTCATAATTGTACAAATAGTTTTAAAATCTTGGAGAATGTGTAAGACACTGGAAGTATTTATTAGCTGTGTTGCATTCTAGAAAACTCTTTGTGTCTACAGTGTCTTTGTAACAATTTTATGGAAGTGGACGGAAATTTCATTGTGCGAAGTATGTAAAAAATTAGAAGTGACAGGACTCACTAATACTCAGAAGCTTAAAAAACTGTGTGTGCCGCTGTAACACTCTTTTCTCAGCGTGTCTCAATGGAGAATGACAGCCTGGTTGCTGAGAGAGAGAGAATGCTTTTGGAAGAATTGGAATCATTAAAGCAACCTTCTGTACCCGGAAAAGAGAGGCTGTTTTGTGAACTACAAAACAACAGCACACAAACAGAGGTAAGTGTGGACTTTGACTTTCTCGGCAGCTGTGGCATGTAAAACCAGTAAAATTCTTTTTTGATACTACATTTTTTATTTAGTATGTTTTGCTAATAGATGTTGGGTACTGCTTGAACAAAGCAGGTTTAAGAATCAAGAACTGATACTGGTAGACATAGCTTTTTACTTCACATAAGCAGAAGCTAGTTAAACGGCTTGAAGGTGGGGATTACTATAGCTATTTGCTCAGGTAAACTCACATTTTCATATTGCTATAGCAACACCAACAGAAAGCACAAGGACTGTTTAATCAGCATAACAAAGTTCTTTCTAATAGGCCTTGCCTTAGATTTCCTGTTTTGCTTTCATTTTTAGTTTGGTTATTTTTTTCACACAAGAAGAATATTTCTTGACTGTTGATTTGGTGCAGAAGTTTTATTAATAAAACACAACTAATTTATGCTTTAAATTTCATCATCTACCGTGTATAAGAAGAATATGTTGATTTTGGCATGACAGGATTTCTGTCCTTTTTGTATTCTCTCCCTCTGCAAAAACTTGCTCAGAATGAAAATGAAAACCAAAATGATGTGAGAGAGCAGATATTTGAGGATGAAAATGGAGGAAGAAAGCCTGATGAAACTTCTTCAACTCTTCTTTCTAAAGAAAGGTACTTAGAACTGTTAAGAAAACATAATTTAAAAAAAATTGAGAATCATGTTCTTGTTAAATTAGTATTTATAAGATTTATTTTAACTGATGATAATGCTATTTTTTAAATTCCAGATAACCATGTTTCTTATTTACACACTTTAGATTAAACTATATCTTATCTTTTATAAAGCCTAATGATGTTATGGCTTAAAGGATGAGACAAATCTTAACTTATTTTCCTATGTCTCTCATATTACACACATATAGAGTCATATACATCATTTGTACAGGTGTGTATTTATATACTCATTGTATGTACATTTAGGAAATAAGTTTATATGAATATTTAACAGTACCATTTGACTGTCCTGTAACTGTTTAGCTCTGCATAGATGAACAATCTTTTTAATTGTAACTTTGAGAAAAGAGTAAGTTTATAGTGAATACCAGGCAAATGTAGACCTGTTATAAAAGAATAACTATTTTTTTTTAAAGTGCAAATATTAATAAACAATCTGACTTTTCACATATTTTGTAAAAAGAATTGACTTCTAAGACATTTGTGCTTTTCATATTTAGGTATATTATGTGGCATATAGTCTTAAAAGAAGACATTTTAATTCTAATGCTTCACTTGCAAATCTTTCCTGGCTGCAAGCGTGTATAAGGGATAAAACCCACTTTGAAAGTAGAGGAAAAATCAAAGGACTGATTAGTTTCTGTCCTGCAGGCATGTTTTTCAGAAGGCCAATGAGAAACTCATGAAGATTCTTTTAGAAGTTGTTAAAACAACTGCAGCCATGGAGGAGACAATTGGTCGCCATGTTCTTGGGTTACTGGAGCGGTCTGGAAAGGTCCAGTCTTCCAAACCAACTGGATGGGACACAGAGGCAGAGGAATCAGCAAAACCCTGTATCCGAGTGGGATATGAACAAGGTACTTGTATGGTTTATTCTTTCCTAACATGTAGCATTTGCATACTTTTATTATAGCCTAAGTATTGAAACTCTTATTTAAAAATACACTTTCTTTTAAATGCTTTTTCTCATTTGAACACATATGACATCTCTGCTTAAGAGACATTTCAGGAGCTGTCTGGGTCATGTCACCAAAACAGTTGTGACTGATATCTAGGGTCCTGTTATAAAGCATGCAATGGAATTGGAATGGGAAACTGATTGAGAAATAGATAAAGAAACATGTTCCTGTTGAAGGAGACAAAGAGAAAGAGAATGAAACATAGCTTCATGTCATCTTGCACCAATGTTACACCTTCCTCAGTACATACAGAGAATTGGAACTGGTGTCGAAGACCGTATCTCTAACAAGTGCGCTTAGTGTACATGAGGATGTTGCTGATCACTCTGGCCAGCTGCACGGGACAGTCTGTATATGTTTTTGTGGTCTTTTTTAGCCTCCTGAAGAGGGTGGTTGCATGCCAGCAACCTTTTGGAAATAGTTCCAGGAACTTTCTAACTACCAAGCCTTGCCTTCCCCAACAGCTGTTTGGAGAAGTGCTGGTTGGCACAAACTCAAAGGTGCATGTCAGTGTTGCCTACCAGTGTACCAGGCTCTTCAATTTCCTCTGATTGTACTAGGATAGTGTCTGTCCATTCCTCTTTTGGGAGAGAGGTATCCATGGTACAGAAGCCATCATAAAGGTGTGTACGTTCATCATGGATCTTATAGGGGGGCAGTGTGCCACAGATTAATTGGGCCTAAACCACAATATACATCTGGTTTTGGCTGGAGTCTTAACTACTGTGAATGAGAAAAAGAACCAGAAGTCAAATGCTACATTTCATTATTAAGAAAGAATCTACTACAGAGTAATAGTACAAATAATAAATTTTGAACTTTACATCTTTCATTCAAAATGCGGATTATTAAATATTATTGACTTACTTTAAATATAGGTAACATTAAGCACAATTCATTCAGAAAGGTGGTATGATTTGTATCTCAGTGATATCTCTATAGTTGATTACTCAAAATGTTATCTGTGGTGAAGTGTCAACAGCTGCAGTTTAAATATTCTTGAATTTTTCAAGTTAAAAGCCTTTTTATGTCCATATATCACTGCTCTTTCATTAAAAAAAAACCCTCCTAACTTCTGTTTTCTTCATATTTCACTGTATTTAATTGTGAGGAATTTTTTTTTTTTTTTGAAAACTCAAACTTTTGAAGCTTTGCCTTTTTCCCGAAATTTTAGATTGGATACCTAAGCTTCTTGCTTTAATTTTTTACACTTTTCCATGAGACCTTAAAAGTTGAAAATATCTGCAACTATAATTGAAGGAATAATTTATTTCAAGATGGAGTATTCTTGCACTTTACCTTGGGGTGGAAAATTTAATAGAGTTTGCTTATATTAAAGCAGTTCAGGGTAAATATCTTCAGCCACTGATGGCTGTTTTCCACACAGACTCCTAGGCAGATAGATGGTACAAGGAGCAATGACGAGGCTCCAGGTTTATCACCATTTCCTTCTGTATCATAGGGTAGTCTTAAGTTTTATGTAAACTGCATTTTAAGTAAGTTTTCTATATGAAACCTAGCAATTTATAAATACTCTTTGTGTTCTCATTGTATAGTTTGAGGTGCGTAAAAACCATTGGTGTGTCACAACATACATGGCCCAAAGATCACAATGTATCCTGGTCTGAAGGCAGTGATCACAGGCTATTACCTGTATTGTGGTAATACCTGGTGCATTCACTGCACCTAATTCAGTTACATTGTGCCTGTTCTCAGAACACATAGTGTTGCTTTTCTCTTTCATTCTCATTTGCTGAGAATATTGCCTGTTTCTCAGAGCATAAATAGGAAACTCTACGTACAAAGTGCTAATATACGATTGTTGAACCTTCGCTACTCTCATACGTGCTGAGGGTGACAGAGCATTGGAACAGGCTGCCCAGGGAGGTTGAGGAGTATCCTCTGGAGACATCCAAAACCCACCTGGATGCTTTCCTGAGCAACATGCCCTAGATGATCCTGTTCTGGCAAGGGGGTTGGACTAGATGATCTTTTGAGGTCCCTTCCAACTCTTAACATTCTGTGATTCTGTGCTTGCTCTGCACGGGCAGGTGCAGTGCACAATACATGCATGCATTTTGTGCCTGCTCCTGCACAGCAATGTGTATACTTGTATTTGTCACTAATTATTGTCATTAACAATTCTTAATACAGATTACTTGCATTGCATGTCTGTAGAAAAACACAGTTAAAACAGTGGCTGCAATAGGTATTTTAGATAGGTATGATATAGACTTATGCATGGCTTTCATAGAATCATAGAATAGTAGGGGTTGGAAGGGACCTCTAGAGAACATTGAGTCCAAACCCCTTGCCAAAGCAGGATCACCTAGGGCAGGCCACAAAGAAACGCATCCAGGCAAGTTTTGAAAATCTCCAGAGAAGGAGACTCCACAACCTCTCTGGGCAGCCTGTTCCAGTGCTCTGTCACCCTCACAGTAAAGAAGTTTCTCCTCATGTTGAGGTGGAACCTTCTAGGCTCAAGTTTTCACCTGTTATTCCTTGTCCTATTGCCGGGCACTACAGAAGAGAGATTGGCTCCTTCCATTGATGCCCACCCTTCAGGTATTTATAAACATTATTAAGATCCCCTCTCAGTCATCTTCTATCAAGACTAAACAACCACAGTTCTCTCTGTCTTTCTTCATAAGGGAGATGCTCAAGTCCCTTAATCATCCTTGTAGCTCTCTGTTGGACTCTTTCCAGTAGATCCCTGTCTCTCTTAAATTGAGGAGCCCAAAACTGGACACAGTATTCCAGGTGTGATGTCACTAGGGCAGAGTAAAGGGGGAGGACAACCTCCTGAGGCCTGCTAGACACAGTTTTCTTAATGCAACCCAGGATGCCATTTGTGTTCCTGGCCACAAGGGCCCATTGTTGTCCCATGGATAACTTACTATCCACTAGGACTCCAAGATCTTTCTTTGTGGAGCTGCTTTCCAGAAGGACGACCCCTAACCTGTACTGGTGCATGGTGTTCCTCCCCAGATTCAGGACTCTATACTTGCCCTTATTGAACTTCATGAACTTTTGAAATACTACTGTCTAAATGCACAACATGCCCTGTAATTGGAATGTGGTGGTAATTTCTTGTGAAGTCTTCTGGTGAAAGCACTCTCTCAAACAGCAGTCAACTGTATGCTGTTCCTCTAGTGGTGAAGGCTGACTGTTTTATGTTTGCTGTTAGTATATTTCTGAGAGTCATGTAAGGATTCACTCTTCTATAACAAAGCAATTTGTCTGTTATTGTAATGCTCCCCTTAGTGTAGAGCTGTTCACATGCTAGTTGTTTCTTCCAGTATTCTTTTTCACATGTCCTTACATTTAGAAATAAAGCTTACAGGGGCTATAATGGGTGAATAAATACTTTGTAAAGCAAAACTGCAGTTGTATTCACAGTTTTGGTTTGGGGTTTTGGTTTTTTGGTGGCTTGTGTTTGTTTTGGGGGGTTTTTTTGGGTTGTGGGGTTTTTTTTGGATGGTTGGTTGATTTTTGTGGTTTTCCTTTCGGTTTGGGGTTTTTTGTGGTTTTGGTTTTTTTTTAATGGTGGGTTTTTTGTTTGTTTTTGGTTTGGTTTGGTTGTTTTGGTTTTGTTTTGGTTTTTTTTGTTTTGTTTTCTTTCAAAGTGATTCAACAGCATCCTTGCCGTGTACATAGTTCTGCCACTGGGGTTAGACAGCCATAGTAGCAGCTGTACTGATGCATCAGCTGCCTGCTGTTATTAATTTTCTATACTTTCACTAAATGGCCCTGAGGGGACATGATCTTTAAAAACTTTCCCCCCAGTATTTTCTGGAAATAAGAAATACATAGGTACTACTTCTGTATTTTAACCTGGGCACATTATTGTATTTTATTTATATGTAGCTGAACAGTTCTACCTTTTTAATCACGTCAGAAATTTGTAGGAATATATTTCTATGAATAAAAATCTAGCAATGGCATAGAAAAAATGGTTTTAATAGGTGAATTCTCTCTGACCTTCTGAACATAATCCATATTTATTGGCAAGCAAAACTCATTATTTTTGCTGAGATTCACCATTTAAAAAAGCTGAATCATTAAGGTCACATACTTACAACCACAACTTGATTTACAGAGAGGCTTATCTGGGACCATGCCTGGGTAATTGGCTAACACAGGATTTTATTTCTAGCAGAGTGAGTAAAGTTCAAATTTCAGTCATAAAACATATAACTGAAAGCAAGCATCATCTGTGCAGAGTAATCCAATGAGTTAATTACACCTGGAAATTTGGGCCAAGAATCATTGTGGCAGAGCCAGCAGGCTTTGCTGGTCTCCTCCCTTAGATGTTGTACCTTGCGTAGAGGGACTGCAGTAATGCAGGTTGCTCTGGAGAAGCCTGTGCATTTATGGCATTCCTTCAACGTTAAACCCTCTTCCATAAATTCTGAGCTTGTTTCCAAACAGTGTACTAGGAGCAAGGTAGCTTTATCCACTGAACTGATTTTTTTCTTTTCAACTTGTAACCCCTAACCTTAATTTCTCGGTGGAGTCCTAGGAGTAAACTGAAGGTACTAGCTGTACATGACACAAAGTATGTATTGACTCAAAAGTGTCAGTTGGCAGCTCATAAACAACTTCTCTGTGTGAAACTTCTGAGTAGGCACTGTATAATTAAGTGCTTTTATTAAGATTTACTGGGCTGTGGCATCTGACGTGCCAAACTGCGAGTTTCATGGCAAGGAAACAATATGAAAACTTTGCTGGTTGGTTGGTTGGTTTTGTTTGTTGTTTGGGTTTTTTGTTTGTTTGTTTGGGTTTTTTTTGAGGGGGTTGTTTTGTTTTTGTTGTTGTTGTTGTTACAAGGAGAGAGTTTGGACAGGGAGAAAGTATTTTTATGTGAGCTGCTTTTATTCTAGTTATTATTTTTTGTTAGTGGCAAAAAAAAATTGGAGGACAGAGAATTTTATTTTAGTTCTATTGGGGTGGGAGATTCAGCAGCATTCTAAGGATTAGGAAAATGGGGGTTAGACATTCAACTGCCAGGGCAGTTAATAAGACTTGACAGCATTTCCATTTCTTACTTCCACCACTGCAAATCTGGAAAGATGCTGTACTAAGATGCAGTGTACTAAGATAATTTTCATGGGAAAAAGATGTGGTATTTTCACTTTACAGTTAGAACAGTTAGGAAGCTGAATAACGTGATATCCTGTTCTTAAGTGCCACTTTTTTTGAAATTATAATATGGGTGTCTACATTTATAATTTGCCATTTGCCACATTCCTTTTTGACTTGCCAGCCCTACAATATAAATGGTATTATTACAGGGTTTATATGCATTTGATACTTTTTTCCCCTTTTTATTTTTGAGAGGTTTCTATGTGCCAAATTATACTTTGTGACAGCTCTTTTGTTTCCTCATTTTTTTTATAGTTATATTGCAGGTAAATTATGATAGTTTATTTTGAGATTTTTAACATTGGTTTGTTTGGTATATATCCAGGAGAAATGGGAAGCAAATTAAAAAACAAATGTGACTTAAGTGAAACAGGAGTTTAAAATCTTGTTGTTAGTTCTTGGAGGGGCGAATTGTATTGTTCTGGTCACTGGCAAGAAGTAGTAATAATATTAGTGAGACTATTAATATAATAGTCATATTTCAGACCTGGCTTGTAAAAGATTACATTCTGAGCAGGCATCAGTGTTTAAGTTCTTCTTTAAAAGTTTCCAGAAAGCTGGTAGTTCACATGGTTTTGCAACAGACAGCAGTTCATTTTTGTATTTGACATACACTTGTCAATTACAATTCAGTTGTACCTCTCAAGCAAATAATTTACTAAAATATAAGGGGTTTAGGACATGAGTTGTGGGTTAAGGCTGAGAAGGAAAACAGTAACATTACATAATTTGTACTCCATCAAGAAAGAATTAGATTATGCAGTAACTAATATGTTGTCATTTTATCTTGTTTATAGCTGTGCTACTGTACTTTGGGCTTTTATCTTGTGAGATCTCTGAAGCTAAGCAGGGTCTTACCTGATCAATACTTAAGATGGGTGGCTTCCAAAGAGCATCAGGTGCTGCAGTAAGTGTGTCAGTGGCTCAGCAGGGAATATGTTTTTTGTCAACTCAGTCTTTAATCAGTACTTTGGCATAGAATTTGGAAATACTTACGCTGCTGGATGTCCATCTTAAATGAAGGTCCTTTCGACTCTGAGGATATTAAAGCTTCTGCATCACTATTGATATTTTGAGATACCCAGAGCCAACACAAATTTGGGTAGTGAGAAATCAGAATACTATTGAATAAAAAATGTGCAATTGTTCATTTTGCAGCCTTCCTTACACTACAGGGGGTGTGGAATACTAGGATGTTACAGGAAAGCTTTTATGCAGTACAACTCATTACATATATTTAGTGTGCTGGCAGAAAGTGACTGTCAGCCACTGCTAGGGTTACTCCACTACAGTAGTTTGTGACTGAAGTTCTGAAGTGCAGTACCTGAAAATGCTTTGAAATCCTGCATAGATGAAAGGTGCCATGCAAATGTTTATTCCGTTCACCGAGTTATTTGTTGCGTTCATGCATATAGTGTGCTTCTGTTTTTTTCCCTTTGGAGCGTGCCAGGAGTTTTTAACATTATATCCCACATACCTAAAAGGAGATAGGAAACAATAATGATACAACGAGAAGAAAAAAAAAAAAACTAAATACATCTGCATTTAAAAAATCTTGGTAACTATAATGTAAAAGTAAACAAAACTAAACTTTTCTAAATTAAAATCTCTGTGGATTAGTTTGTTTTATATGGGTTATATATACAGCTGCATCTGTAATGAAATAAAAGCATAGATGATATTATACAAATGTTTGCAGGTATTCAAGTATAGTAGGTAAACCAGGTGGTTAATCATGTTGCAACTTGTTAAAAACAAACCAAACCAACCAAAACCAACTGAGAACTAGAATCTGACTTTCTTACTAGGTTCAAACAACATCAGCAAGAGGACTCCTGCTTCCAACATTAGTTGCATGCCTGGTTGAGAGGCAAGAGCAAGCATAAGGAAGCTGCATCCAACACGAGCGCTAGTTATGTTTTTAAAGGCAGTTTGTAAAATTGACATATTATACTTTCAGTTCAGTTTCTGTAACTAAACAAACTGTTCTAGTTCAGCAGTCACAATTCATGGAGTAACCAGGAACTTAAATTTAAAAATAAACAGGTATTGCAACTTAATTTCTAAACAGACATTAACTGTTCTTAAGTCATTTAGCTGTACTGCTGTTATCAAAAAATAAGGGTTTGGGGTTTTTTGAGAAAACCTTAAGCCATGTCAAAATTAAAAAACAAAACAAACACAGAACCCCAAAACAAACAAACAAAACAAACACACCAAAACGTTTTATTTAATTTTTAATATATTTCAGAAATATATTTCATTAAAATAAAATGTAATTTTAAAAAACTTTCCACAATAGCATTTTTTCCTGACAATTTAAATCTTAACAGTCTAATGCCATAACACTTCATTTTTAAAACATGATCTCAACAATAGTTATCTACTGTTGTGATGTACTACTTTAGTGTTATTTCATACTGGAAGTGTGATTTTAAAACATCTCAGGAGTTCTCTTTCACTTGTGTTGCTTAAATACAGCCCTGAATTCTAAATCTGGCAAACTTATTGTTCTCTAGATGCACTGCTATCAGTTTAATACCATAGGAAACTGTGTCTCCTGCTTTTCAGACTGAATGGATAATGTGCATAAACTGAATCAAACCTCAGGAAGATTGAGAAGTAGGCAGGTGCCAGGTGGCCCATCACTAGGGACAGTTACAGTCCCCCTCTGCTGTACTTGATTTGTTCAGCTACCTATTTTAATAATTCTTCCATTCACTAATAATAATGCTGAATTTTTATTCTCTGTATTTTAGCCTGTGTGTCCTGAGAGGGTGTCTGAATTGTGTGCATATCTTTCCCTTTACTCACTTGAGTCTGTGCTTTTGAATCACTACCTTGAACAGTTCTGCGTTAATGCACATGAACACAGCTGGGCCTTGGTGAAACGGGGACTGACAGTCTGTTGTGTTGTTGTGCTGTTTGGTTTTTTTTTTAACCTGGTAATATTTTAAAGGCAATCTTGCAAGTCATTATTGCAATTTTTTCAAAGTAGTAAGAGTTACAGATAGTAACAAAGGTTTAAAGATGAGCCTCAGAGCCTGAAAACATACAAACAGATGTGTAAAATATTCCATTAATATCTCCTTATCTGTTTCCCTTCCACTTGTTTTCAGTTAACACATTGTGTATATTGTATGTGTAAGTTTTAGTATGTAATATTTCTCTTTCTGTCTTTGTAACCAATAAAAATATTTTAATCATTTTATGACTTGTCAGAACTCAGATGTACATTTGTTCATGTTTTGAAGTGCCAAGAGTCTCTGTGTCTGTGTGAAAAGGTAACTGTTATTTTTCCAGAGTCCTGTTCATCATATCATGGTAGTAGTATGGGAGATGATGATATTAACATGTGGTCAGGAGCAACAGATGAAGGGCTGCTGAGCCAACATCTTGCAGAAAGTGGAGTCGAAATAGATCCTGAAAATGAAGAACTCATTATGAATATTAGTTCTCGACTACAAGCAGCTGTTGAAAAGCTTCTTGAAGCTATCAATGAAACATCAAATCAGGTAGGGTAATCTAATAGTGAAACATTTTGAACTTTGTGTCCTGGGTTGTTTTTTTATTTTTGTTGTTGTTGTGGTTTGGTTTTTCTTTTGTTTTGGTTTTGGGGTTCTTGTGTGTGTGTGGTGTTTTGGGTTTGTTTGGTTTGGTTTTGCTTTGTTTTGGTTTTTTGTTTGTTTGGTTTGGGAATTTGTTGGTTGATTGGTTTGGTTTGTTTTGGTTTTTTTCTCTTCATGAATGTGTTTTTATAAGCCTAATATCTGTAGGCTCTTTTTGAAAGCTGAAACAATCCTTCAGGTGCCTACGCCCAAAAAAAGTCTGCCTCAGCATGACTTTACTGATTTATTTAGATTCATGTTAGAAATCTGCTTTGGACTGCAGAAAAAGCCTGAATTTGGGCATGTTTGTCAATTTAGGGCACTCTTTCATTGCTCATATGACTCATCTGCATTCTACTGCAATCCAAGAGATGAGACAGGAGGTGTCAGGGCACATTGAGCTGGGCCTTGTGAAGAGGGAGGATTAAGGGGAACTCTGCCCAGTTCTCTTGGCAAACATTTTACTCAACTGACTGGTCAGAAAGGTGGAGCTTTCCTACTGTCTCTTCCAACTATGGCCAGTTAAGCCCATATCCCCTTTGCTATCAGAAAAGGAGTCTGCACTCTAGTTCTACAGTATTTATGTGAGGTATGTGATTCATGCATGAATAGCCTGCAAAAAGAGGCAGTGTATGGGTGCTCTTTCTATTTGCAATAGGGGTAATTTTACTTTGCATAGTGGGATGTTAGTTGCTCTCACAAGTACTCCCTGCTGATTGAAATGGGAGCTTATACCTTTCTCAGTCGATTCAAATCACACTGCTTCTATCACATGCTTTACTCTTATATTTCAAGTTATCATAGTAGTACTCTGCATTGCACTGTAAGTTTTCAAGCTCTCTTGAAGAACTTACTGTTTAGAGTGAGGTCTTTCATCTATTTGCAACTAAAATTTAAAGGATTCAGACTCTAATGCTACAGACCTATCTATTAGTTCACCTAGCAATCATATTACTTAGAAAGTCATTGCTTTCTTGTCTCTAGCTGTAAAATGTGTACATCATAACTACTGGCAGTGAAGGAGAAAAAAAATTGTGAGAAAATGTAGCTGTCTATAAAATTTTTAAGCATTTAAGTATTTACTGCTTTTGAAAAAAACTACTTCAAACATGAAGATATGATTAAAAACCTCTGATTTGTGACTTAGTAAAGTTAAAAGTAACTTAAATACAAATTTAGTATACCCCACTCTGGCCTACATACTTTCAGACGTGAAGTGCACTTTGAATCTTTTCAGGCAAGGCATATAGTGGGTGTATTGATTCAAATTCCACCTGCTTCTGTTACATATAGGTAAACAAATCAGGCCACTCCCTTGAACTCTTCCGGTTGGGAGATACCAACAGGAAGCCTTTAAACTATCAGAATTTGAGAAAGTTCTTCCTGATGAATTAACTCGGAGAGCAAGAATGAAGGCAGATAATGCCGTGTCTGTATTCCTCTTTTATTTGCTGTAGTGGAGATGGAAAATAATTTTTAGTTTCTGTTCTGCTAGCTTGCTTGCCTGCTGCAGCATACCTCTGTAGCTGAAACAAAATTACGCTTCCTTGCCTTGGAAATTACCTGCAGCTGCTATTGGAGGATTTCTCTTCCTTTTTCCTGTGAAACTTCTCTAAGAAGGATTTTTTTTAATGAAGTTTTCTTGCACCTCTCTCTATTTTGGACTATTCCATTCCTGAATTACTCTGCTTGAGAATGTGATCTGAGGCTTACTGCTGATTCTGAGTAGGTTTGTCACCCACAGTGCTGATACATGTGCTCAGACTGTTACAAATTCCTGTTAGAAATTTCCAAAGCCAGTTTAGCTAATACAAAATACCCATGTGACAGTTGAGAAGACAGCAACGGTGATATTTTTGGAATGGATTCTTACCGCACCTACTGGGCAGCTAATCTGTTTAGTGGTTTGTGGACTGAAAACCAAGAAGAAGATAGATACGAGGTTGAATCTCGTGTGCCTTTACCATATCCTTTTCCTCTCCCTGAACACTTGGATGATAATAATTCTGTAGTTGTAAATACTTCAATTTTTCACTTCAGCCACAAAAAAAATGGGCACATTTTAAAAGTTGTCTCTAAAATCTCCTTGCCTACACCTCCCTATTCAGTAAGTATAAAAGTTTTTTAAATAAATTATATTTTAAATCATCTTAAATAGAAGAGAATGCAGTGAAAAATTATATAAACTGGTCTCTCTCATTAAAGTTGTTATGTACTGCTGACAGGGTTTTTTCCTATACAATTTTTAATGGACACTGAAAAAGCTTTAATTATACAATTCTCTGTGTTAATTTCTAACAAAAGAATTTAGCAGTTGCAGCAACATTGAATGACAGAGATTTGAGAACTCTTTTTAAAGCATTTCAATGTTACTTATTACATTTTTCTCCCTGAAAAAAAATTGGGAGGGGGGCACAGTGAGTTAAACATATCCATTTATAGCTTTCAGGCACTGACTAGTAACATTAACTATCACAATCTTGCTAATGGATTCCAGTGATCCCATGAAGAAATCTTTTTTTCTTTTTCTTTTTTTTTTTTTTAATCATGTTAATGTTTCTGCTTCTTTTTGTTTTTGCCCTGTGATATTTTTCATAATACCTTGATTTGTTATTACTGAAAAGTACTAGAGAATAATGTTTATTTTGATTTTTAGTTGGAGTATTTGATGCATTTGAGTAAGCCATTTTTATGGTTGTCTATGTACAGTAAACCTGTCATGTTTCCCTTTCATCTGAGATGGGTCTTTCATTATGCACTTCACAATGTTAGAATAAAGTAAGAATTCTCTGTGATTTTTAAAATATCTCAAACCAATGCAAACATTCAGCTGCAGTTTTTACACATTTCTTTAACTCCTGTCAGAATAAATACTTCACATTAATGATCTTCGAGAAGGAATGCTCTAGAAAGAAATCAAGTATTTAAATTCAGTGTATTACAGAAGAGACTGTATTGATTATGCATATGTTCTTTTCAAAGTTTGTTTACTTATAGGTGGATGATTTTCTGTGCCATGTTCTATGAAATGGTCCTAACCCACTTTTCTGAGATTTTAAAGCAAGCCAATCATACTCACAAGCTTAGCTGGAAATGATGAAAAAGCTTTTATTTTTGAAAAAACTGAGGGAAAGAATATGTTTATAAAAAATGTAGCAAAGCCACAGATGTTACTATTTTACAAATATCTACCAATATCCATAATATCAAAAAAAAAAAAAGGAGCAGGAGCTATGTGTGATTTCCTTTTCTGACAGTTTTCTTAATCAAAATAAGTTGTATTATTTTGAATATAAGCCACACAAAGAACTCATACCAGGTTTAGCTCTGACAATTTGTATTTGTGTCCCTCTAAGAGGTGGATGTGGGCTGTAAATATTTACTCTTGAGTAGTGATTTTTTTGGTAATTGACTGTAGTTTGCTATTGTCTTAGATGAAAATTTTGTGTAGTCAGAACTTTTAACATTGGAGTAGTCTTCCTTCTTTACTAGTTAGCTTTTGTTATTTTAATCTGAATTCCTTTTGAAATTGTCTCTTTGCACATGTCTAAGCTGGGCAGTTAGAATACAATGTTTTGCATATTGATCCTGGCTTTCTAGTAGTCTGAGTGAGATAGCGCTACATCTCTGCGAGTACACATTAAATATTAACCCATGAAACAAGCAGAGAAAAATTAAAAAATCCTCAATAATTCTGCTAGGTTGACACAGTTGGAAGAAGCATTGCTCTACTGCCTCTTTGGTTGAAAAGTGTGATATAGTCAAAATTCGTGTTTTCCTGGTGTTCTAATTTATTTTCATCTCAAGGAGAAAAAGAGATGAAGCAACGTGTCAACTGACATCAAAACTTCCACCAGTTTTATGCAATGTTTTTCAGCCATTCTAAGTACATGATAGGTGATAGCTTACTCATACTTAGTTCAAAACTCATATCGAAATAAAGGTGAATCTAATGTAAACTCATAAACCAGGAATTACCAGAACAAAGACAAGGATTTAGACAGGTGGTCATTGAGTTCACTGTACCAACAAAGCCTATTTGCTTAGACTTTTTTGCTGAGACAGTCTTCCTATTATTTTTTAAGAGTGTGTGTTCAGTAAAAATCTTACTGAATGTCCAGTAAGACTTCTCATCACACTGTAAAGCAACTGTTAATTAAATAGAAATTATAAGGTAGTTATCAGAAAACTTCTGTTTTATTTAACTTCTGTAATTTTTTTCCTGTGATAGCTTGAGCATGCTAAAATTGCTCAGACAGAACTCATGCGGGAGTCCTTCAAAAAGCAGCAAGAGGCCACAGAATTTATCAAATATCAGGAAGAACTACAAGAACGTCTTAATGAAGAAATCAGAGCCAGAGAGCAATTGGCTTCAGAGCTTAGTAAAGCTGAAGGTGAGTAGCTTTTTTGGTGAGTTGCTGAACTTTGAACTCACTTACCTATTAATTGGGTAAAGAAACTCCAGATTAGAGTAACTTCTTCTCAAATTTTGGAATGTTATCACCCTTCTGGATTGTTACGAACAATATGAGCTCTGGAGGTCCCTTCCAACATCAACCAATTTGCGGTTCTGTTTCCCAACTTTGTCTCACTTATTATTGTCTGATTTATTAAAAATAAGTCGCATATGTGATGTTATCCTCATCTATTTCATCATAACATGTCTGTTTATGCAAACAAGCTTAAATAGTAATGACTTAGAATCATAAACAGCTGAGGCTGAAAGGCACCTCTGGAGATCATCTATTTTCAACCCCCTGCCTAAAACAGGGTCGGGTAGAACAGGTTGTCCAGGACTGTGTCCAGTCAAGTTTTGAATGTTCACGGCCTTTCTGGGCAACCTGTTCCAGTGTCTGACCGCTGTCAAAGAGGAAAGAAAAAAAAGGTTTTTCTGTATGTTGAAATGCAATTTCCCATATTTCAGTTTGTGCCTGCTGGCTCTTGTCCTAGACTTAGATCCACAGAAACATGGATAAAAGCATAGAACCTTCACTCTGAATTTGAAGATATGGTGAGGATATGTTTCAGTTTGCACCCTGTTTGAAGTAATCTTAAGTGAATTTGCAACTGTATTAAGCAAGCAATTGAAAATTCTAGGGTGTTAGAACAGGGGCTATCTAGTAATCTTTTCTGACATCAGGAAAATGGGTTTAAATCTGACTGACACTTAATTCTTTGGACGTAGCTTTATTGTTTTGATAGCTGAATGTTTTGTTTCCACACAGCATTTCTACCATTATCTGTTTGTAATTAGCATCTGGAAAAGATGCAAAAAACACCAACCCTATGTGTAGGATCTCTGTAGCGGTGACCAAAATATTTTAGTTAGTTCTGAAGCTCAACAGGTTTCTCTGTTTCAAAGTGGGTGTGTAAAGTTTTATAGCCAAAAGTTACTCCTGGGGAATGCTGCCCTTCCAGCCTTCCTCTTCTTTTTACATAGGCAGGCAAGCCAAATGAGTTCATGCACTATTAATATCTGGGACATACCTAACCTGAAAAGAAGTGCAGGTTTCTAAGACATGGGTCAAAAATGTGGTGCAGTGGACAGTTGGTGCCCTGTCAATTTAGACAGCATAAACATTGTGTATCCTCAGCACCAGTACTAGCTGCAACATTTCAAGGGATTTAACAAAACTAGAAAGGAGGAAAAATGATTTCAGGAAGAATAGATTAAAATCTGGAAAAGGCATTATTGGTTTTAAAAAAAAGAAAAAAACCACCAAACTAAATTAAGAGTGAAAAATCTTGTATGGAACACATCTTAACAGGCAAAAAAGATAAAATCTTCCATCAAAATATATATGACCTAAGAATTTATATTCTTGCACGGATAGAGTTACAAAACTGTTTAATAATGATGAACTTCAGAATGTAAGTAGCTTTTATGTCTGTTGCCACTTTCCTTGGAGAATAATATTTTTATCTTGATAGTTTTGATTCACAAATGTTCAACAATAAAGTAAAATTGACTAATACATTAAGAGAAAGCAGAGAGGTCATTAAGTTTTATTTAAAGGTAGGAATCTGTCCTAATGTCCAAGTTGTCTTCATAGGGTTAATCCTACAAGATTACTATAGGCTAAGTTTATTTATTAGGTTTTTTTAAACTTTAAAAATTATGGTTTTGTTGTGAACTTATCTCTGTTGCTTTGCCTTCTGGGTCTGTTTTTGGGGGGGTTTATTTAAGTTCTCCCCTAAGAACTACAAGCTTTCCTTTCCATTTACAATAAATGCATTTTCATTTGTGCAGGACTCTTACTCCAAAGAATGCATGCATAGTTAAATTTGAGATGATATACCACAGAACAAGACCAGGTAACCATTGGCCAGTCAGCCTCACCTCCATTCCTGGAACGGTGATGGAACAGCTTGTTCTTGCCACCATCTCAAAGCATGTTGATGAAAGGAGGGTGGTTATCACAAGTAGTCTGTGATTCTGTGATTATCCTTTTTTTTTTTTTTTTTTTTTTTTTTTTTTTTTTTTTTTTTATTATTGTTTTATCCTATTACCACATACAAGCAAAAAAATTCTAAAAATAACTAGGTTCTGCTTTTGAGCAATGCACTTCTGTTATGGAATTTACTTGTCAAACAAACTAACAGCAATAAACTGCAAACTCTTACTAGGTACCAGTTTGTAGATAATGTGGTTGCCCATATGTAAATGAAGGCAAAATTTGCCTGTAAAATTGTATGAAATTCCAGAAATATTCCATCAGATCCTGGTTTGGAGATATAACGGATGAGTCAAGCATACATTTTTTGCTAGCAAATAAAGTATATTAAACACAAAAATGTTTTGTAATCTCCAGATTTTATCTAAAAATGTTTTATTTGGGAAAAAAGCCTTGGAAGCATATAAAGTGGAAACAATCTTCATAAATTTTTAACTGGAATTTAATTTTCATCAGAGTAATAGGAATGTCAGTATATAAGACTTGACAGACTGGTTGTATTGATTTAGTTTGTGAAAGGTTCTGGAATATGACACAAAATTTAATGTTACCTTTGACCCTTGTTAGATATATTGCACAGTTGACCTTTTAGTTAGATGCAGATTTGTGTCACATGTAGAGAATTCATGCAGTTCAGTCTTTTGCAGGAATTCTGCTAATTTGTCCTTCTTACTGCTTTAGAGAGCAAGTTAATTCAATGAATCCCTGAATTAATTCGGTCTTTATTTCATCCTTTTTTTTCCTCTGAACTTCTGAAATTAATGTACTTCTAAATGACAGACACCTTTTTGGTGTTGATAGGACAAAACAAAAATGCCATAGAACTCTTTATTTAATTTCTCCTGCTCATTGAACTGAGTTGTGAGCATACTCTGACAAAGCCATACTACATTCTCTTACCAAGTTCCTTATGGATGCAGAACAGTGTCATAATTCATTATGCATCTGATGGTACTCTGTCTTCTCTCAAGATAAAATGTGTCATTTTTTATCATTTCTTCCTTATCACAAAAACTGCTGTGTCTGAGACATTTTCAAACCTCTAGTGTTTCAGTGGTGTCAGATATGACTTGCCTAATGTGATAGAAAAGCCAATGCCAGTTTGTTCACTGAACTCTGACAACTCATTACATCTCTTAACAAAAATCAAGGCAGGACTAAATACCACAACACAGCATCATAGCAGGTTGCTTTTTCATTGTTCATACCTTTTTGGGTACAGGTGTGCACATCTAAAATAGAGCTCCCCCTCAATTCCTAGAAAAACTACTTCACTATGAAGCAATTTTTAAAATCATACAAGACATATTCTCAAGGTAGTGTCCCAAATTTTCTGTTAAAAAGATCATGTCTGTGTTACTTTAAAGATTGTGCATTAATAGTAAAGAAATTAGATCGTTTCTTAGATGTCAGCTGTTGCAGGGCTTTTGGAAGCAATTCAGGTGCTAAACATGGGCAGCAGTTTTGGTACCTTGTGATGTTAGAGGCATCTATATTATACCTGACCTACAGGAGACCCATGCTCTTAGAGAAACTGTGGTTTGAGGTCAGACAAATGTCTTGAGACACCTAAAATGGCACCTGGCATCTGAATTTATTTGAAATTTCTAAGTTGTCCTGTGTTTAATAGACACTTATTTTTTCTCACCTTTCAAGTTACTGTTTGCTCTAGAAGTCTTGAACTGAGAGAAATTAAGAGATATATTTGACCTTTTGCTATCCCTCCTGTAATTTGTTCATCATGGAAGAACAGCAAGGACAGGAGAAGTTGTCAGGTGCTGAGTATCTAGCATGCACATGCATTCATGTGAGAACACTATAGTGACTTCACCACACCAAAAATGTAAATTGTTCTTTATCGTCTATTGAATCTGTCCCCACATTTATGTTCTGCAGGCCTCATTGATAGTTATGCAGATGAAAAAGCATTTCTGGAAAAACAACTTCAGGAAAAAATAGATGTAATTGACCATCTTGAGCAAGAACTACTGTGTACAGGTAACAAATTGCAGGAGTTAGAGGCTGAACAGCAACAGATCCAGGAAGAAAAGGAGTTACTCTCCAGACAGAAGGACGCTATGAGAGCAGCTGCGGGGCCAGTAGAGCAGCGTATGTATTCCTCACAACCTTTCTATGAGATTTTTCTTATGCTTTCAAATGAAATAAATAATCCTGTTGAAGGCTTTTTTTCCCCTCCTCTTTTGTAATCGTTAACAAAAATGCGATAGGGCAAGATGTGCTATTTTCATACCTGGTGCCTAATGTTATCATGATAAACATTTCTTGATATTTAAACAAAAAATTACTGCCTTTACAGAAGTGTTGAGCAATCACAGTTGTTCTTTAAGCCAGGAAAAGCTTGATACCTCTGAAAATCTGCTTTTATTTACAGTATTGCTGGAGATGAAATATCTTGAAGTTGGTGTCTATGGATAAATATACTGCTCTAAATACTTTCCAAATTGAGTTTGAGAGGCAGGCATACCTACCAGAACATGATTGAACAGCATATCATGGCCATACTTATTTTAGGCACAGAAAATACACTTTTCTAATTAATTCCTCTTCTGGGAAGTATGGCACAAAAGCTGCACGATAAGGAATGCCCATTATCTACCAGTAATGAAAAAATGTCAGCACTAATGGTGAAAATTTCAGATAAATACCACGTCAATGTAATCTAACTAACGGCTTACTCAAAAAGAAGCATTTACCTTCAGGAAGTAAATGTGTCTCTTAATTCTTCCTTACACTAATAACCTAATATTTTATGTTTGAGAGGGGAAGAAAATTAGAACAGTGGTGTTTTAAGTAGTGCTGATCTTTCAAGGATTGCAGTGCTTATACTGTAAATAGCAGGATGATATTACCACTTTATTTAATGTCTAAAAGTTTATGGCAATTTATAACGTTGTTATTTTTATTATTTACACATCTTGGTGTTTATTTGCAATTTCCTGTATCCACTTTGTGTAACAATGACATTTTAAGAAGAGCCTGCTGATTCCTACTTTGTAGTAAAGAAGATCCTTGTCTAGGACTCTGGTTAGTTATTTGTTTTATGGTTTAGGTTTCTAAATGTTTGTCTAAGTTACTTTCATGTATAACAACTGTCAGGATAAACAATTCTTTAAATATAAGTAGATACTTACATAACACATACTGGAATAACTTACCACATTCCCTAAGTTATGTCAACAACTTTGTCATTAAATGCCACATCTATCTTTGGCTTCATTTTCTCTTACATTGTTGCACCACGAGAAAACTATAGCTGGCATGTGAATTACTTTGCTTTTTTATTTTTTCCTTTTTTTTTTTTTTTTCTCTCTCTCTATTCTCCTAGGCCTAGTAGATGCTGCAGTCGATGCAGCTTCCCAAGCAGGTGTGTTTGTATGTTGCATGGCCAGTCTGTAACTGGGTGGAAGACTTACATGTACTGACACTGTTAATCAGGATTATTGGGCTTTTGGCTTACTGACATTACTTGTAAATTCTTACTGGCCTGCAGCTTTGATGTTGTATTTCACGCTCAGTTTTGCATTTCACTAACAACATTTCTTATGATTTCTCAACATAATAATCAAATTCATGAATAACCATCATCTTATTCACCTATGAATTACAGATACTTAGATGGTATTGGAGGGATATTTTTGTAGCCTTTTTTTTTTTTCCAAATACAGTCGAGTCTTTCATTATAATAACTAAACACTGTATTATATTGATATATAATGGTTACCTAGAAATGCAAATTGATTAAATATGATGTAAGATGATGGTGCCTAAAGGATCTTTCTGCTGTAGTGAAAGTAAAATGTATTGTTTCTGTCCAAATATCAGTCATATTTTAAAGATTCTCCAAACGTAATTGCACTTTACAGTATGGATTTTGCCACAAGGGATCCTTACGGTTAGTTAATATGTACTTCCATGGGCTGTGGCTTAAGAGTCTTAATAGAGTGGTTTGGGGCTTTACTGTATATGCTTGCCAGCGTTTTCATGAGGAGTCAAAATCTGGCATCCATGCAGTCACTGATTTTACAAAGCTCCAGTTACAGGTCAGTAATTTCCCTCTCTGTCTGCCCGGCAACCTTGCTAAGACTTTCACTGTTTCCTTCAAATTATTTATATGTACCACATTAAATGATGAAGACTGGGAGTGGATTGATTTTACTGATGCTGGGAATGAGAAGAGGGTTGGGTTTTCTGTTCTTCATTGTTAGCCCTTACACTGACTTTAGCCTTAGTTTGAATCAATGCATTTTCTTTCCAATTATACAGAGACCTTTTAATTTTTATGAAACAGAAACATATAACTTCAGTAGCAATCATGTGAAGACTAACTAAAGGATAGTAATTTCAAAATGTATTTGCTTCCATGGTTATCTTGATTATTTCCAAGAAGAAAATATATTTTCTAAAAAAAAGAAAAATAGTAAAAACCCAAACCTGTTCACATCCTTGGGAAGAGTACAGCATGGATACCTTGGGGAGTGGTTTTGTTTCATAACATAACTAACTACTTGTATCTAAAAGTAGCGTGTGATGCTTCTATTATAACCAGAATTGCTGGAGGAAACAGAAAAGCTAATGAAAGAAAAAATTGAAGTACAGCGTCAAGCTGAGAAAGAGTATGATGACCTTCAGAAGCAAGTGAAAGTCTTGGAAATAGACTTGGAAGAACAGGTCAATCGTTTCATAGAGCTAGAGCAAGAAAAAAATGCAGAACTAATGGACTTAAGGCAGCAAAACCAGGCTTTGGAGAAGCAGCTTGAGAAAACAAGAAAATTTCTAGATGTAAGTATGGTAATAGGCTATGAAGGTGGGTGGGCACCTGTACTGAGGTTGAGTTCAGTAGGAAATGCTATTTTTTTTTAATTTGGAGCAAACATAAAGCAGCACACAATAGTGAAATTGTTATATTTAATTAATGTTTTAAAAATTTATTTTGAGATGCTTGCTTAGGACTGCTCTGTATTTCTAAGTATAACTTAGTAGGCTTCTTAAATGTTTAAAATAATTGGGAATTTCTAAAATTGATGAGGAAGCAAATTTTCATGACCTTGATTTTTAGCAGTTTGTGAAATTTCCGTATTTTTCAGTAAAGTCTGGCAGAATTAGTCTAAAGTCTGTGCAGGGTCCTGCAGCAGGATCAGGTGAACCCCTGTTATCAATGCTGTATGAAGGGTTTGAGAAGCATTCCTGTGGAGAAGGACTTGGGGGTACTGGTGGATGAAAAGCTGGACATGAGCCAGCAGTGTGTGCTCACAGTCCCACAAAGCCAGCTGTAGCCTGGGCTGCAAAAGAAGTGTGGGCAGCAGGTTGAGGGAGGTGGTTCTGCCCCTCTACTCCACTCTGGTGAGATTCCGCTTGGAGGTTCCACTGCATCCAGCTCTGGAGTCCTCAGTATATGAACCTGGTCTAGAGGAAAGTCACAAAAATGGTCAGAGGGCTGAAGTTCCTTTGCTGTGAAAAAAAGGCTGAGAGAGGTGGGGTTGTTCAGGCTGGAGAAGAGAAGGCTCTGGGGGCACTTTGTTGCAGCCTTTCAGTACTTAGAGGGGACCTGTAAGAAAGGGGGCATTCCTGATTTACTCTCTAGCTGTCAGCAGTAAAGAAAATAATTTTTTACATAATAAATATAACACTCTGTAGCACCTTCTCTGCATAATCTATTACCAAGCAGTTCTGAAGGAGATATCTTTTCAGGTACTTCTTAGCACCTTGGATTTGCTTTATTTTCATTTACTACTGTTACAAGGTTATTTTTCTCACTGCAACTAGTGAGTTATAACAGGACAGTGTTCAGAAATTAAAATATCTATTGTGGGTCCCATAGTCATAAATGCATTCTGGTTTGGGATTATTAATGGCATAAACCGGAGATTTACAGACTATTGAGATGAGTAGTGATTTGTAATAGCAGCATTAGAATTCTGCTCTTTTCTTTGAAACAGTAGGTGAATTTTTAAAGTCTGCAGCTTGTAAATGTTGAGGTTTTATTCTGATTTCCTAAATTTTTGCAAAATATTTTGTTGCTAGACAGAGGGATTCTTCTTTGTATCAGATACTTCAGCTAGTTTATTTTAATGCATCTGAAAGTGGCATTTAAAGGTGATGCTTCACTGGATGCTACCAGTTGTGCATTATTTGCAGTATGTTGATGTATTTCCCAAATGTCAGACTGAGATCTAACAACTGAAACTGGTCAAAAGTAAAACTGAAATGCATAATTCAAACAATTTATGACTTTTGGGTTTTTTATCTCTGTTGGCTCCTCATCAGTATTGATACAGTTAATTTCTATTCTTAATTTCTATTTATGCTACATATATCAAAGACAAACATTAGGAAAGAAAATCATAAAATACTGCCTTACTACCATTTTGTGTTATGTACCTGGAACAGAAGAAATAAAACTATCATTTTTGTGAAATAATACTAGGTGTATCTATGCTGTCCACATTTAAAAAAAAAAAAAAAGTGATATTTGTTGCCCCAAATGATGAAAGAAGTTTTTGTTAAAGGTTCTACTACCTTAAAAATACTGACATACTGTTACCAGCCTCACATTTACAAAGTAAGTAGTAGTAATATACTTAATTTAGATGGGTTTTAAATCAAATGGTGTATCCACATAATTTCTTCACTTTCAGGAGCAAGCAATTGACCGAGAGCATGAGAGAGATGTGTTCCAGCAAGAGATACAGAAGCTGGAACAACAGCTTAAGATTCCACAAAGGAGTCAGCCTGTCAATGAACATCAAACCAGAGAGGTAACACATTTTATCACTTGTGCTCAATGAATATAAATGACAAGTTGACAACTGTTAAGATATTGTAATGAAACACTTTTATGGTATACCTAACGTGTATCTGTTTACAAGCCAGGAAAGTAAAACCCCTTAGATGAAGCACAAGGTGTTGGGGGAAAGTAGTCAAACTGTGTTTTGGGTTGGTTTTTTTTTTTTTTAGGCTAGCTGTACTAGACATATGGACATTTCATAACTTTCATAATGGCTCTTTCATAGAAATTAATTTAGAAAACCCACTGTTTTCAAAAGCCTGTGGAAACATTCAGGACTACTTTAGCCATTTCATATTCTTATGTTGGTTTGTGATGTGCTGTTTGTAGTACGGGTATGCAGCTGAAGGAATTGAGTTGCCAAGGTTTAGCACCTGAGATGTTTTAGTGCTCTCCGTGTACACCTGAACATCCCCAGTGAAACAAATTTAGTGACTGTAGAACAGCAGCTCAGGGGAGCCACAGAGAACTCTTAGACCCAACAAAATCAAGTGAAATCGCAGCAGTGCAAATGCTAGAAATCCTGAAGGTTTTGCATGTTTTGTTTGATGACCTATTCATCAATTAAATTGCATTTTATTTTTTGTGGGTTTTCTTATGTCCTGCTCTTTGAGCAAGGCTGATATTTTTGTGGTATTTTCTTGAATGATTTTCAGTAGTAAATGCCTCTTACTAGGTTGCACTGCTATTTTCAAATCAAAGTTTTTACTGAGGTAGTTCAGTTGTTGCAATTCGATTCTTAAATATTAGCAGTATTTAGTATTCTGTATTACATAGTTTAGGACCACAAAGATAAATAGGCTATAAACTGATACATGGGACATGTAAATTTGCTTATAATTCTCAGATTTGGAGGTGTATTTCATCAAGTATTTTTAATATATTTTAATATGAAGGTTTGTAAGAAATCTTGCACTCAAAGTCAGTACTTTGTGATATGGCTGTCATCAGCCTCTGTGAGCAGTGAGTCTTCTCCAATTAACTGGGTATGTGTTAACCAACACATACAGAGCAATTCTGCATCTATTTCCTTCCTTTGTAAACTGTATGCCCACTCCTCTCCGTTGACGTGTTGCACAGATGAGGGAGACTTCTTAGCACAAGTAGTTTTCCTGAATTCTGGAAATCATTTTGAGTTAATTTCATTATGTGTCTGTTTATAATCTGGGATGTGGGTAGCATGCAAATTCTTGGTTAAAATTCTCACATTAAAAAAAAAAAGTCTCCCAAGGAAAAAAAATTCAAATAAATAGATTTTCATAATAAAAAAAAAAGCCCTATTTTTCTGTAGAGAATCTACATGTACAAATCACCCTGATTTATATACATGTATGAGAATACTCTGAAGTTGACAGATATGCTACAGTTGACATTTAAAGCTTGTTTTAAAATGGAAACCAACTGCAACTGTAATTAAAATTTTGAGAGTTGCATTAGAAATTTTTTTAATTAGAATTTTAGTAGGTAGGAAGAACGACAGTAAGATACTGTCTGCAAGTACCAAAGATGTAGCAGCTATTTTTAGAGCTGGGTGGTGCTGAATGTGATACAGTACAAATAATAGACACAGTTTTCAATAGCGTACTCGATAAACATTTTGTTTTTATCAAATGAAGCATATAGTCTTACTGTACAGTCTACTTTGATGTCACAAGGTTACTTGGAATATTTCAGAAATATTTATATTATCATTATTTTGTCATGTTTTTCTGAGAGAGCTGCTTTTTTTTCATAGCTGCATGGTTTTTGAAATGCTCTTCTGCTTTAAATGAATGCCATGAGCATTTTCAGTTGGTCACTTCTTTTTTATTGTTGTTTCAGCTTACTCTGTCAACTTATTCCAGGGAGGGTTGTCATAAAGAGTCTGCTCTAGACTTGATTTTTCTTTTTCCATTTCTCTCTCAGGACTATTCTGTGGTCACTTCAGACTTTGATGTTACTCATGGATGGATAACGTCAATAATACCATCCTGTCAGCTTTATATTCTGATCCTCTTCTCTCCTATCTATTGAAATGCTTTGAGTCTTCTACCTTTTGGCTACATCGTAACTTCCTAATTGTAAATACTGAAACCAGTTTCTTGAGTGGGACAAACAATACTTTTCATGTCTCTTGCTCTATTGCTTAGTTTAACTGAGGTCTTAACTCTGTGCATCAGGCCTAATACCATGGATTTGTTACAATACATGGATTTGTCTTTCTTATCTGTAATTTTGATTAATCATTTCTGAAATACTGATAGAACTGGGATCATTCCTATTTCTACTACTTCAGTTACTCTTTTAATATGTTCTTTCTGAGCCACAAACATCTGAACTACTGAGATTCAGAATGCTTTATTTGGATGCTTTGTTCCCTATAGAAAGTGAAATTACATCATCCATCACATCTGTTTGGTCCCATTTAACAAACCCAGCAAGAAACTAAAACTTCCTGCTGCTCAAGGTTGAAGTATAGCAATTCTCTTTAATGGTAAAACCCCGGTAAATTTTAGGATATGCCTGTATGTCACTAGGCAACATCTTATTTTGAATAATTCTGTCAGACTTTTAGAACTATGGTATTCCTCAAAGATGCAAAGACCATCTTGATCTTAGGGTCAAGACATTCCATCCATAGAGGTTAAAGGTATCTTTTCAGGGAGCTGTGTAGAGATGCCATGATACTTGCTTTTAAGTGACTAGAGATTTTGAAGGCTTCAGAAGAAGGTCATTTCTAGACAGTAGGTGATACAGCACAGAACATATGACTTCTTTAAAAATGCTGTTTGTATTTGTTGGATGTAGCACTACAGTATCCTAACTTTACATTCTGTTTCACCTAAAGAGTAGGAATTTCATTACCAAAAAAAAAAAAAAAAAAAAAAGGGGGATATTTTTTCTGAGTGCTGTTACTATTGATAGCAAACCCTTCCAATCTAGTACAGTAAGTTAATCTTGCCATGTTGTCACCAGGTTGAACAGTTAACAAATCATCTAAAAGAAAAAACAGACAAATGCAGTGAGCTTTTGCTCTCTAAGGAGCAACTTCAGAGAGATATACAAGAACAAAATGAAGAAATTGAGAAACTGGAATGCAGGATAAGAGAACTGGAACAAGCCTTAATCATAAGTGCAGACAACTTGCAAAAGGTATTATTACTTGGTCTAAAATGATCATGTATTTACTGCTTTCTTATTTTCTTAAGAAAATAGTACATCATCTTTATTTGTTTATTAGTAATCTTATTTCTCTTTAAAGGTGGAGGAAAGGAAACAGTTTGGAGCCATCACAGTAAAAGGAGAATTACCTCTTGAAGTACAACTACAAGCTGAACGGGAAGCTGTGGACAGAAAGGAAAAGGAGGTAAAATACCTGTGAAATGTTCCATGTTTCCATTGATATTTTGGTTTGTCAGTTTTTGTTTTCTGTTGAGTTTAGTGGACTGTGTAGATGAAATTTTTTAACAGAGGCACAACAGTCCAAATCCCTTTGAAATTCTCTTGTGAACCATGATAATTGTTACTATGTTAATGCTTTTGACTGACAAGTGTTTCTGGAATCAAAATTCAGCCCGATTAAGAAAAACTCCATAATGCTTTCAGATGATTTTTAGTGGGTTTTAAAATTCCATTTGGTTTAAGGACTCAGAATGTCACTGAGTACACATTCTTTAGTTTGTGCATACCAAACCAGTTTACTGTAGATGTTTCACTTGAAAATTATGACATTTAATTTTTGGTGTGGCTGTCTACTCCTTTTCCACCTTTTTCTTTGCTTGTTTATTTGTTTTGTTTCTTTTTTTTTTTCCCAAACATAGGTCACAAACCTTGAGGAGCAGTTGGAGCAGTTTCGAGAGGAGCTAGAAAATAAAAATGAAGAAGTTCAGCAATTGCACATGCAACTAGAAATTCAGAGAAAGGAGTCCACTACACGATTGCAAGAACTTGAACAAGAGAATGAATTATTTAAGGTAATTGGTAATGGAGAAGCCTAGAGCTTTATTTGCCCTTCTGCCCAGAAACAAATTCGTGGAAAAGCCAAGATGCCAAATTCTTTCTCAAATATTGAAAAACATTCCATGAAATTTGTTTATTTTAATTCCTATTCTTTAAATACTCATACTGATAAAATATGCAGAAAATGTTATGTGCAACTGTAAAATGGATTTGCTTTGGGGGGCTCTTTTTTTTTTTTTTTGGTAGGCTGAAATGGAACTACTGGGATTAGCTATCCAGAAATCTGAAGATGCCACCATAAAGGACCATCATTTAGTGGCTGGGAGAATAGCTCACATCATGCAAGAAAAGGAGCAGGAAATAGAACATCTTCATGAACAAATTGCAAAATTGCAACAGCAACTGGAAGTCACAACTGACAACAAAGTACGTGCTTTTGAAATTTTTTTCAAAAAGAGCCCTACTTTGTGTTGCTAGCTGTTGAAAGACAAAGAAAACACCAACCAAACAAAACAAAAACAAAACAAACAAACAAAAAAACTCCCCCCCCCCCCCGCCCCCCACACCCCCAAAACACCACAA
>JANIJG010009621.1:7721-35113 GCA_024611175.1 Megaceryle torquata | reverse complement strand
TTGGGGGGGGCTTAAAAGTGATAAGGGTGTTATAACACCGTCCTTTGCGTTGTTGGTGTGTTTGTTTTTTGGGGGGGGGGTGGGGGTGTTTCTTTATATGTGCTTTGATTTTTGCTTTATTTCTTTTCATTTTTCTATCCTGATCCCAAAGGTATTTCCCATCAGTGTTTTTTTACCAATATACATTTGTTCTGATTTCCATCCATCATGGGTTATGTTACCTCTGAATTAAAAACCTTCAATCAAAGTTGACTAAGCTTTGTACCCCAAACATGGGCTTGATTCAAGTTCAAAGACATCATGGAACCCAGTGCTGAACCAGAAAAGCTTCTAAGACCTTTCATCTAAATGCAAATTGAATTAATGTCGTAAATGTCTTATAAATTTAATATTATCAGCCTTCATTTCACACCTCTGTTGACCTTCCTCCCTGTGCTTTTGATGTCGTGTAGCAAATTTCTACTTGCACTTCAGTAAACTAAGAAGGCAGTTTTTTCTTCCATGCTTGTCTTTCCTCTAATGCTTAGTTTGTGGGAGTTAATCTAGGAAAATGGTCTTTCAGTTGATATTTTTTGAGGCTATGTTAATCCAAATAACATACATTTGGTTTTCCCTATGATCTTTTCACTTCTGGCTTTTGTAAGTTGCTATGAAAGCAATCTGCACGGTTATTACTTGATTCTTTGTAAGATTCTTCACCATTTTCTGTATCTTGTGTTGCTATGTAGGCAGGAGCACAACTCATAGAATGTCAGAAAGAAAATGTGCTTATTAATGAACTAGAGCGAGTCAAAGAAGAGGCAGCTACTGCTAAGGAACAACTGAGCAGCTACAGAGAAAAGGCAGAAAAACTTCAGCAAGAATTAGCGGTAAGAACCAGATTGTTCCATATTGTATTTAAAGGAAATTATAGGGACTTCATGTGCAAATATGCGTGCTATATTTTTTTTTTCATCTTGTACTGAGAATGCCACTGGAAAAAAATAGTCATTCAGTACCTACTGTCAGCGGAATAGAGCTGATGCTGTAGGCAAATCTTCACTTGTTGCCAAAGTACATAGTTTTACAGGCCACTGTAGTGCAACAGTGGATCTAGAGCTGTATTTGTTACCACCCTAACTGTTTTAAAATAGGACTAAACTGAGCATAGAAGGTTTTTTGGGTTTTGGATTTTTTTTTTTAAAGTATTTGGAAGGACTGTAATTCAGATTCTTTACAGGTAAAAGAAGCAAGTCTGACACATCTTCAGGAAGACCTGTGCAATGTCAAAAAGAACCTAGTTGAAGCAGAAGAGAAGCTTGCAAGTTATGTGAGAAAGGACAAAAAAATGGCAAAAGCTGAAAGCAAAAATGATTCAGAAATATTGTGTGATTTGTCAACCAATGAGTCTACACTGATTAGGAAAAGCTCATCGTCGCAAACAGACAAGACTGTGGAAATCAACAGCTGTGTCCAGACTTCACCAGTCCTTGTTAAAAATGCAGAAATCCAAACTGATTTGCAAAATGGATGTTCTTCAGAAGAGATTGCAGAGATCGTAAGAGATTTTACTGAAAAAATTGACCAAATGCAAGAACTCCATGCTGCTGAAATTATGGACATGGAGACAAGGCATATCTCTGAATCTGAAACATTAAAAAGAGAGAAGTTTGTTGCAATCCAAGTATTAACTGAAGAATGCAATACTTTAAAGGAACTTGTAGAAACTCTACAAGCCAAAAAGGTATGCATCCTATTTTATATTCATTGAACTACTTCGGGTTGTGCTTTCACTCCTGCTACAGGAACTCCTATTTAAAGTGTGAACCACCACATGTTCAATATAAAGCTTTTTAAGTGTTCCAGTGTTTCCCTGGCCCAGGGAGACATTGTGAACCCTTTCCTTGGGAGTTTAAGTTTGTGAGTGTGCTTGACTATCAGAACCTTCCTTGTGCTACTACCTTGGACCTGTCCTGCTCTACTGATTGCCATCTTTCATGTCTCTGTTTTAATTACTTTGATTGCAAGGGAAGCTGTACAGTGAGACTCATACTGTGTTCTGCTCCTTAGAATGAGCTGCCTTATTGATGAGTGGGTGTGGGGTGATTAAAGATTTGATTGTTCTCTTTTCTAAATATAGGGGAGCCCAGTTTCAGGATTAGCACATTCGCTACCGTATCAAGCTAGAGATGGAGGTTCTAGTGGTAAGAAACTTGTTTTTATAGATTTCAAACAGCATTGTAAATTAAACGTACTTTTCAAATATTGTTTACCATTAAAGACTTTGCATTCTAAGAAATAAAAACAGCTACTCCCCAGATGACAGCAGAGGCCTGTCACACTTAGAAAAAGTGCTAAGTGTGCCATGTCTGTTAATTTGCTACAGAAGGAAAATGATTTAATAGAATGGAGATAGGTTGAGTTGAGGCATCAGATGCTAATTTTTTCTTCCTACTGGAGTTCCTGTATTCTTACATGTTGCATTATGTCTTCAGTGTAGCTTCATAATCTCATGATAGAATTTAAAGCTACAGCTCCCTAGCAGTGGGTGATGATGACAGGTACTGACTTTTCCAAGAGCAATAAAGATTATTAATATGATCCTTTTAATAGGCAAAAGCTAAGCATATTGGGGGGGGTGGGAGGTCATTTAGCATTATTGTTTGTGTAATTAGTTATTTCTCTTTTAGAAATAAAGATTTTTAAGGGTAGGGTTTGGGTTGTTTTGGGTTTGTTTTGGGTTTGGTTTTGGGGTTTTTTGGGTTGTTTTCTGGGTTTTTTTTTGTTTTGTTTGGTTTTTTATTTTGTTTTATTCTTTTAGTTTGGTTTTGCTGTTGCTGCTTTGAAACTGACAAACTATAGAACAGGTACTTTTCAGACTTAGTCAACCCTGGTGACATGCAACCTTGTGTTACAACACCACACAAAAAAAGCTTTTTTGATGCCTGTTCTTCAAAGTTTCTCAGTAATCCAGCTTTCATGTTTTTATCTCCTTTTATTTTAGACTCCAGTTCAGACTGGAGTCAAGGAATGTGTCTTGCTCAGACTCAGGGATCTGACACGATATCTGAAGGAATAGATGAAGGTGAAGCTTCAACAGATTTACTTCCAAAGAAAATTAAGGTAAAATAGAACTGATCATTTTTATTATGGAACAAGAGTGATACTACCAAAAGCTTAGATACAGTGCTGTTTGATTAGTGAAAAGAGAACCATTTAGATAAGTCTTAAAGTGTTCCCTATTTTAATACATTTAAAACTACTTCTGATAAATCATGTGCATTTTTGCATGTTAAATATGAGCTTTGTAACTGTAGTTAAAGTATTGAGCTTTTACATGTTTTTTGCAACAAAGCCCTAGCTTAATAGTAAATTCAAAAAGTGAATTGCAGAGCTCACCTGGAGGCTTCCCAGGACTTGGTTTGTAAAATGTCAGTTTCCATCAGCTACCATTTTAAATTTTAAGTATTGATTTGACAGATGAACTTTGGGAATTTTAATTTGAAACTGAGGGAAAATACACCTACTTAGTAAGTCCCGTTATTTGGCAGACGGAAGAAGAGGGTGAAAGAACTGTGTGACACTTCCATCTTTGATATGAGGAAGTGTAAATAGTCTCCTTACGCAAGTCAATTTAGAAGTACCAGTATTCCAATATGTATGAAATAAAGTTGTTGTTGCTATTATGACTGGCATTACTGATTTTATTTATTTATTTATTTATTTATTTATTGTAGGGTTTGCTGAGAGCAGTCCATCATGAAGGCATACAGGTGCTTTCTCTCACTGAATTTCCATATGGTGAAAGAGAGATGCCACCTCTTAAGCAAGAGCCAGAATCTTGGCTTGAGGAAAGAAAAGCTTTTCTAAGCACGATTTCATCTTTGAAAGAACTAATTGCAAAAATGCAACTTCATAGAGAAGCTGAGGTATAAATAATATCATAAGATTCTATCTAAATGGAAAAAATATTTATGGTAACCTTATAAGGCACATTCATAATTCAGGTTTCAATGCCCTAAATATACTGCTACAAGGCAAAAAATATAAAAAATAACCAGTAAAAATGCATGTCCCACTTTATGATAATAAATTACAGCTTGCATTTGTTCTTCTGTGCATTGATAGCTTTTGACTGTGTAAATCCATCTTTTAACAGCAGTTCTATTTTGAAAGCCTGTTTCCATTAGCAATTTTTAGATTTTTTTTTTTTTTTTGAAAGTTATTTATTGATGTAGTAGAACTTCTATACTATTATAAAGGTAGTGTAGTGAGGAAAAAGGAGGGGGTTATTTTTTTTTTTTAAATATAACACACTATTCATCTAATCTGTTAACACATAACACAAGTCTTTGCCTGTCTAATTGCTTCAGTTAGATTTTTGGATATATGTAGGTAGTTTCTATTACTTCTGCATTTCCTTCAGGATGTGAAGTGGGGCGATTAACTTTATATCATTATAAAATTAAATCATCTTCATACACAGTATCTATGTACTACCACATAGCGCTGTGAGAGTCTAGGAATATCATAAAAACTAAAAGGATAGTGTGGTACAGCAACATAAATAAGAACTACACCGGGCTAAGTTTTCAGTTATAAAAAGCTAAATTGCTTTCATCTAAAACAGATAAAAGCTTAGCATTTGTGCACACAGGATAAATCATAATTTGTACAATAAATACATCCATTTGTATGAATGAATGTTACTTAGCTATAGGTTAATGACTGGACTCGATGGTCTTAAAGGTATTTTCCAATCCAGATGATACTGTGAATATTGAATAAGAAAAGCTCAATGTTCCACTGAAAACACACACTTTACATAAAATTATAATAAATGTACTTGATACAATCTTTGAATTCTGCTTTTTAAATTATTTTTATGCCGCTGCAGGTTTATGCAAGTACTGGGTCTCCTGAAGGTGTCTCAGACTGGCGAGGAGAACTTCTGCGTGCTATTCAGCAGATTTTTGTGAGAGAACAAAATGTTCTTCTTGCTGCATTTCAAACCGAACTTGCAGAACTGGGCACAGGGGATGCAGTGATATTGATGAACCAGTTAGAGCACAGACTACAAGAGCAGGTAATATAAAACATACTTCAGTCAAAGTGTGTTCGTCTACATTCGATTTTAGTTTTGAATGTATAAATACATATTAAAATGTATGAATTAATAGTAGTTTTGACAGTCTAAGGGTAAAAGCAAAGTAGGACTTCTAGGTGCCTTTAAAAGAAAAACTGATGTGGTGCAGGAAAGAGATTTTTGGGTGCACAAGCTATAGTAAAAATACAGCCTTCAGAGGTCAATTTGAATTAAACACAGTTGTCCTGAGCTTGATTTCATTAAGTTAGTTAGAATTACGTTACACTATGTAAGAGAAAAGGTAGCTTGTATATATGAGCAAGCTGTAAGAAGAGGAAGTGATAAGGCTGCTGTGGGACAGAGAGGTCAGTTACCTCCTCTGGAGCATGGAAGAATTAGTGAGGAAAATTACAATTTGCCATAAAACTGATAGCTCTTTTTATTCTATAATTTTGATGCCTAGTAGGAAAAAAACCAAACAAACAAAACAAAACCAAACAGCTCTTCACAACATTATAATATTAATTTAATTATGACTTAATTAAAAATGTTTTGAATATATATGCACTATGAATATATAAGTAAAAGGAATATTCACA
Source organism: Megaceryle torquata (assembly GCA_024611175.1). NCBI lineage: Eukaryota > Metazoa > Chordata > Aves > Coraciiformes > Cerylidae > Megaceryle > Megaceryle torquata. The sequence goes on along the minus strand of JANIJG010009621.1, from coordinate 29,449 downwards.
CCATAGATATTCTAATAAAATCTGGAATTTTATTTGTATATAATTCTATTGCTAATAGGCTACTAACCAGAAAGCAGCTATGGACTGTCTTCAGAATGCAGACAGAAGAAGCTTACTGATGGAGATTCAAGTATTACAGGCTCAGATGAACAGTAAGAAAAATAACCCAAAAAGAGAACAAGAGATTGATTCAAAAAGCCAAGGTGACTTCTGCAGTTGTATATGTTCTATTTCCAAATGCTTTCCTGGCATTGCTCATAATGTTGTAGGTGAAAAAATTCTGACTTTCTTTGCTTTCTGATTTTGTTATTCATGTTCTGAGCATGCATGCTTTTCATCTTTTTCAATCTTACTGGACTAATTTTGCATGAATTAAGATATAGTCTGTGTTCTTGTGACTTGTATCAAACTGAAAATTATACAGTTATTTCAACTGCTCAAAACATCAGGCTTGAATTTCAAGGTTATTTTACATGTATGTGATTTGCTGTTGAGGTTCAATGACCTTGAAATTATGTACCCTGCATAGTCAGTCAGAATGAATAAACGAAGCCATTAGAATGAACAACAAAAAGTTCAGAAAACAGGTATACTTTAAAATTAGGTAAATGCTCACTGTCAGTGTTTTGTCACAAAAATCAGGTAACAAGTATTTATACCTACCTAACTTAATTTACCTTGATCATAATCCAGCATATTATTATGGTTGTGCACACAGCCTTTTAAAAAAGTTTGACTTTAAGTTATTTCTTGGAAAGTATGAAAGGTATTCCAGTATAAAAGGTGTGGGTTTTGCTTTCACGCCACTATTAAAAGAATAGATTCTTTTAAAATACAGGCTCTTAGTGATAGCCTTGTAATAGCCTTGTGGTCATTTTCTGTGCTAGGGGAAACTTTACTTGAATAGTGTTTGTTTACTAAGTCATTTCCATATTGATGGTACTCTTGATAGAAATGCTGGAGTATAATGTGCAGCAGAAACAATCACAGATACTAGAGATGCAAGTGGAGATCCGGAACATGAAAGACAGAGCGGCTGAGCTTCAGGAACAGCTGAATTCAGAGAGAATGATGGGTACTGAGCTGAAGAATGAACTCGCACAAGCCAAACTAGAGCTTGAAGCAACCCTTAAAGCACAACACAAGCACTTCAGGGACCTAGAAACCATCAGGTATGACTTACAGTGCCCAACTTTCTGTGTTGACAGTGAAGATGATCTTTTCTCTGTTGTCTCAAATCACGAGAAGTTGATCTCATGTAATGTGAATGCTTCTCAGCTTTCTTGTAAAACATACCTGACAACAAATAGAATTCTATTCCATTTGATGAAAAATATAATTCTATAGATATCTGATTCATCATTTGATTTAATGATGTATTAATGTCAAGTTTCTTTAAAAATTTTGACACATTAGGCTACTGTACACAAACTAATAAGTATACCAGGTTTATTAAAGGGTTTTCTGCTTCTAAAACTGAACATGGAAAAAAAAAATAAAAAATTGCAGAGTTAAGCTGACTTTGCAAGTACTTCCATATGAAATTCTATAACTAACTTCTAAGTATTGCTTTGGCATGGTCAGCAGCAGAGGTAACGGGCCAAATATTTGGCACTGAAGGAAGCCATTATTATTATTTATGCCTTTACCAAATAAATGTGCCTGTGTATTATGGTATCTTAATGTTCAGCTAAGAGATAACAAATAAAGACAGAGTCTAAATTTGTATTACTTTATAGATTACCTTGTAGCCTTTGCAGATCATCAGGAGCAAAATTCCTTCACAAATGGATGCAAAATTGATTTGCAAAAACCTGAAAATTTAGAGCATAAATTTTTCTTTTTTTTTTTCCCCCCAAGATAGGTTTTTTTCCCTTTGAGACATAGGGCAGCCAGGTGCTTTTCCTCTGCATTCTTTCATGTTTTGTCCAGGACTGCATGAATTTGAACAATAGCTGCCTTTGAACCACCAATTAATAAAAAATAGCAGCTACAAAGTTAGCAAGATGGACACACTTTATATCATTTTTGAGCTGTGCAACTCTGTTTTTAATTTTTGTGTTAAGCTTGTTTTTCTAAATAGGTACACAAGATAGAATATCAACTAATTGATGTTACTGTGATAGGATTAGATTGTCTAATCTAAAGGTTGCCCATTTCTCTTTTAGGACTGAGGTTAAAGAAAAGGCAGCTGAGCTAGACATTCTCAAGGATACAATGGCCAGCGAACAGAAAAAGTCCAGAGAGCTACAGTGGGCTTTGGAAAAGGAAAAAGCTAAAGTGGAGCGCAGTGAGGAAAGAGGAAGAGAAGAACTTGAGGTATTCCATAATCCCAAATGGCCTGGAACATAAAGAAGAGTGGTTAAAATTCCATCTCAGCTTACATTTTTTCCAGTGTGTGCTCTGTGTTCTGCTTTCCACAGCAGCATTCTATTGTCTAGAGCTGAAGAAAGATGTATGGAAGCTGTATAGCAAAGAAAGAAAAAGGCCTGATGCAACTTCTATTTAAATCAATAGGAATTTTACAACTGTGCTTTTCAGGGCCAAGATGAAAAAATTCTACTTTGTATAATAGCCCTCACATATTCATGGAGACAGGACACTACTAACATAGCTACACCTAGTCATCACCTTTCCCCCCCCAACCTAATCAGTGAAGAATAGTGTTTAAGAATATTACATTATACAAAGTCAGCAGTTTCACAGCATGAAAACCAAACTAGGGAGTTTAGGAGAAAATGCTTTAGTAGCTTCCTTAGTACCTCTGTAGTATCTGATATAGTGAGAGATAGAGAAAGAGTGGGTACCTTAGTACAAATACTAAGACAAAAATGCAGTCACTTCAACAGCATAGATTTATTTACGTCTTGAAATCTTAACTTGCAAAATCCCTTTCACAGTTTTAGAAAGTAAAAGCAGGTAGTTATCTTCAACTTCAGAACTGACACTGTTTGTATCTCATTAAAAAATACATTGCAAGTATTCTTTTATGAGATTGTCTTATTTTCGAATAAAGATACATGTAATATATTTTTATATCAGATGCCACTGCAATGTTCAGAGTATTGTCACATTAATTGTGAATAGCAAAACCTGTGAAGAGCAACATGTGCAGAGGTAGCATATTTGCAATTTGCAGAAGATAATGGAAAGTATACACATATGGCATTAATCAGTTGTTTTCCTTTGCTTTCTTATGGAAGGATTTAAAGTTTTCACTTGAAGATCAACAACAAAAGAACCTACAGTTAACTAAACTTCTGGAGCAAGAAAGACAGCTGTCAACTGATCTGCAACAGAAAATTGAATCCCACGAAGCACTCAGTGCTGCCCAGCTGTCACGTGAACGAGGCCGTAATTCTGAGTTGCAGGTGCTTCTTGAATCAGAGAAGGTTCGAGCTCTTGAAATAAGCAGTGCCCTAGAAAGGGAAAAAGAGTTATATGCTCAGCTTCAAAGTGCTGAAGATAAGGAGCAAGCTGGAACACCTAATCCATCTGAGGAATTACTTAAAGAGCTACAGAAACAAATGGATGAAAAGCATGACCGTATAGTGGAGTTAGTAAGTGAGATGGAGAAGTATAAACTGGAATCTGTGCAAGTGAGGCAGCAAATGGAAAAAGAAAGGCAGATCCAGAGGAAAGCATTACAAGCAGAACAAGATGCTAACATAATAGCACAGAAGAAACTCCATGACCTGGAGTCCAAAGTAGAAGACCTTCAGTGGCAGCTTGGAGAAAAGAAGCAAGAAGTTCATAAGTTAGGGAATGAAACAAAGAAGTTGCAGGAAATAATCCAAGAACTACAGAAAAAAGAGCAGGAGAATGAAGGAAGAAAGGAAGCCGAAAGGACACCAAGCCACAATACAAATGGGGTACGGTAGGACTGAGAGCAATGTGTAAGACTGAACTGTGCAGTTTAGCTTTTAGTTCTTTTGTTCAGTTAGGATTGTGTATCACAGTGCTTTTACTTGATGTGTAAAATAGCCTGCAGATGGCAAAATATGGGCACCAGAGAAAGGGAAAGCATTCCAGTTTTGCTACGTAAAATTATTCAGACATCCTCTGACAGTGATGCTGTAGAGGTGTGTAAGGAGAAGTGTGAGCAGGAGAAATGCATCTTAATGTACTGAGACACTTTGTGGCACAGTACAGGAGAAAAATATTACCTGCATCCAGGAGCAGGAGTTAGCTGTTCCTACTCAGGAATGCTCCAGGTCAGTGCTCTTAATCACTAGTTCATAAACCACAAGTGGTCTTTGAAACATTTAAAAGTGACCACCCAACAACTTCATTAATTAAATGAGCAAGTAGTCAAGTATATGCATGAATATGTATATGTGAGCAAACAAAATAGAAGGAAGAAGTAAAGGTAAAAAAAATAATGTATTTAGCTTAATTTTTAGATGAATGCAAGTTGGAACCACTGTTGCCTTGTAAATTTTTCTCTCTAAAAGATTTGTAAAGTTTTTAAATTATTTTTAAATTACTAAAAACTAAAACTCTTCAGAAACTTCCCTGTGAGAGATACGTATTGTTGGGTGAGTGATTTGTGGATAATGCCAGGGAGCATTGGCAGGAGACTTGCACCTTTGCTGATGATGTTTTTGCCCATCCTGCCACTGTTCCATGCTTTTTGGAAGCTGTCTGTCTGTGGAGCCAGGAAGGAAATTTTTCTTTCAGTCTAATTTGGCTACTGGTTTTAATCTTCTGAAGCACTGGAAACTACCACAGCTAGAGGCAGGATGTTGAGTGTATTGATAACCATGATAGCATCAGCCTTCCTGCTGTTTGTGTACCTTGCTGTCCTCCTCAGAGCGCACTGCCAGCACAGCTATCAGCAGAGTCTTCCCTTGGATAGGGTTGGCAGTGGCTGTTGGGTCTTTTTCTGCTCTGGCAGCAGACAGCATGATCTGCTTTCCAGGATCTGCCTGGAGTTTCAAATAATGGATCTCCCACTGTTTCCTGTGACATTTACAACATGATGCTTTTTTTTTTTTCCATTGTTACCACACCATGGTGAAATATGCAAAGGCACAGCCATAGGCTCAGGTTTCCTTGGGTGGGTTAGCAGCTCTTACAAGGCCAGTGTTGAGGGGTGTTAGTGAGGGTGAAGAGCATGTGTTCAGTGCACTGTGTCACTTGTGACAGCATCAGTGGAATGGTTGCCTTTTGACTGTGGACTGACCTCCATGACCATGGTGGGCTTTTCTAATCCTGGTCTTGTTGAACCTCATGAGGTTCATCTGTGTCCACTTTTCCAGCTTGTCTGGACCTGGATGACATTTGCTGAATGCATTCCCACTATAGCCATATGATTGCTAGATTCTTAGTCAAGAGAGGCAGCACACTATACCATTCACAAATAATACTTTAGTGTTAGACTACAACAGTAGTGTAGTCGCACTAAACTCCCTTCTGTGTCAGAACTGCTTGTTCTTCAATTTCTGGGTGTTTTTCAGAATCAGCTGTTTCCCTTTTAAAGCACTGGACCACTTGCCTTATATATATATATTAAAAATTACATATTTATGTACAGACTACCTGGGATACACCCAATGACAGAACAAGAAATTGGGTTCTCCAGCAAAAAATGGAAGGAGCCGATGAATCAGCCTACCCCCCACTGACAGGAGGAGGACATCTCTCTGCTGCTACTGAAATTCTGGAAAATATCAGACAAAAACTACAAAATATATCTCCAAAGCTGAAGCAGTTGGCTCGGAAAGCTGCTAGCAGGTTAGACCAGTCTTTGGCTTCTTGGTTTTGTTACTAGCAACCAGCAAGCTAATATGTTGCGTTTTAAACATCATTCTGAGACTGCAGACCTGATTTTGGGGTTGTTCTAATTTTATAGTATATGATACTACATGAGATATACTGATGTAAGACAGGAACACAAAGTATGAAGTGGTGCTCTAAATCTTACATGTTTAATATGATCCTTTATAAGTTACAACAACATTATCTTGGGTTTTTTTTCTCTGAAAATTAATAATATTTATTTGGGTATGGAGTATGTAGATCATTTTTAAAAAAATAATTAAATAATTCACTTTATAAAGGAATGAATATAGGGATTATTGCTATTCATCACCCCCCCTTGCTTCCCCCAGAAAACCATAATATTGTATGGTCAAGTGAAACTGATCTTGATTCTTAATTTCTCAAGTTCCTATCTCCTTAAGAAAAAAAAATAGCATGGTATCAGGTTCCTAGGAGGTTTTAATTGGTTTTTATTTTGCCATGATGGTGATTTAATATTAAACATTTGTTCTGAACCATTTGGGCAAAGTGGAATGGATTTTATCTTGAAAATACCCTAGAATTTTGCTCACACAGATTCAACAAATTTGTGGGAAGTGGAACCACAGTTTAAAATGTGCTTCATGTAGAACTTCCTTTTCTCAAAATCAGTGGAAACTGTTCTATGCAAATTCTTTATAAATTCAACCCAATTTTGTGTAGTGCAGTGTTGAAAATGTTGCCATGTCTGCAGTAGCAATGCTGAAGTGACTTGCTAAAGACCCATTGCGTATAGATCAAGGGAAAGTCCAATCAGGTTGGCTCGTGGCATCAAATGTCACTTCTGTTTCAGATTACAGTTTGAAACAGCAGATGATCAAGACTTTACTGCAGTACAAAATACTATTGAAGAAGTTATTTCAGAGCTTCAAAAACTGCCTGGATTGTCCTATCTGGAAGAGGTGAGAGTGCAATGTGGTAACTGGTGGTAAAGCTTGCATGATGAGCTGTCAGCAGAAACCATCAAGGAATTGCTAAGTCTGTACTTATCCAGGTCTGTATTTTATGGAGGAAGATCTTGCTTCAGCGAGCGTTCTGATTTGGAGTTGCTGAAGTGTGAAAAATACCTTTCCTTTTTTCAATTCTAATTGCCTTACAAGTGAATTTGCAGCTTTCCAATTTAAAGCTTTTCCAGTTTAATTATATTTTTTTTAATCTCATGGCTTTTTCTTTAAGAGAATATATTTTCCTTCCAGCAGTATTTCTGTAACTGAGAAAACTTTGCTCAGTACTTCCAGATATTAAGATAAACATTTCATATTTACTGTATGAAAAATATTTATATTACAGTGCGTTTACTTAAACTACCCTGTACTTACCCAATGAAAGGCAGTCAAGGATTGAGTGGTGTGCACCTACGTAAAAAATGAAATCAGGTAATCTGTTACAAAGAGTTTGGCAAGCTCAGTTAAAAATCAGTTATTAGCTAGGTCTTCACCTGCGTTTTAAGCAACTGCTTTCAACATGAATTGAAAAAAAGCTTTGAGGCTTTTCTTTTCCTCCAAGTTAGATAAGTCTAAACATAGTAGAAAAGCTTTGCAAATTGTTATAGCTGATACAATTGAGCTTGCATGAAAATATTCTGCTGTGATAGATAGGATGAACATAGAACAGAAAGCCTTATTAATCTATAGTGGCCATGTACACTTATGTTTTCTCTATATAATCTATTATGAAGTTATTTGCATTATCCACGAAATTTTTTCACTGTAAGCCAGTGATTTTCAAGTTTGCAGCTTGGATCTAACAGAAGTTCTGTTTGGTTTTCTTTCTTCTTTCTAGTTGAAGCTAGTGCTACCAGCAGAGACTCCATCCAGCTCGTTGACCGAGAGGCTGCTGAGACAAAATGCTGAGCTGACGGGCTTTGTCAGCAGACTAAGTGAAGAAAAGAATAATTTGAGGAATGCTGTTATGAAACTGGAGGAAGAACTGAGAAGATACCAGCACAGACAATCTTCTGGAGACTATGTATGTCTTTAGTGATGCTGATGCAGGGATGTAAATATAGTCATAAAAGCATCATTCTTTGTCCTCATCTCCTAAGTGGGAGTGATCAAGCTGTCTTGTCTTTCTTGGCTTCCCTCTGTAGAGTAAATGGGCATGAGTTATTTTTGTCCTCTGGTCAATACATCATGATTCATTCACTCTGTTTACTGTAAACTTAGTGATTTTACCTAGCTTCTTTTTATTTACTGCCCTTTTCTTCTGAATACCTTGTCCTGCTTCTTTTGATCCGTGTCTCATCATGACAAGTAGCAAACAGATGTAGATAGCTTCAAGGTCACAAAGCTAGTATGACTTTTTGAAGAAGCTGTATTTTTCTAGGATCAGGCTCCTAAACTCACAGCTTCCTAGCTGTTAGAATACAAGGGTGGCCTCAACTCCAATCGGTGGATAGTTCTTTTTTTCTCCTTGATTTTATGAGCTCTCCACCAAACCAATGACTAGAATGACACAGCTTCAAGCTTTTCCAAACTGTATGGTTCAAATTTGGTTTCTTTTGTTTTCAGTCTTCTAGACACTCATCAGATGTTGGAGTTAATATCGATACTCTTTTTGCCTCTGAGAAGGAAATTTGGAACAGAGAAAGGCTATCACTGCAGAAGTCTTTGAAACAAGCCAATGCAGAGCTCTCCAAACTGAGAGCAGAGCTCAGGAGTGAAGCTTTCCTCAGAGAACTGGGATCAGATTCTGAAAATGCTGTTTTAAGGGTAGGAAGTCTCTGTTGCCTGCATACTAACTACAACTGGGGTTTTTTTGTTTTGATTTGGGCATCTGTTTCATTGTGCTCACTCTGCTTATTCTAAGTAAACAGGTATTAATTCAGTTTTAAAATTTTCATCCTCAGATACTTGATTTTTCAGTTTTTCTCCTCAAGAATTATATGTAAACACCTAAGTTGTCCATTTGTGTGTGCTCTTATTTCTTGTGGGTGATCCTCAAATTAGGAAGCCACATTCCACAGGTGTGAGCAGTAATGCAGTCTCCTCCATGACAGCAAGAAATGAATAATCACAGAAATGCTATAGGAGTCACAATGTCAAAATTCTTAGAACTGTAATCATTCTTGGAGCTTACAAGGCCTCTGTTTTTTTCTCATTCTAGAGAATTTATGGCAAATATCTACGAGCAGAGAGCTTTCGGAAAGCTCTTATATATCAGAAAAAATATTTGCTGCTGTTACTAGGCGGATTCCAAGAGTGTGAAGAAGCCACACTGGCCCTCATTGCACGCATGGGTGGACAGTCTTCCTACACAGACCTCGAAATCATCACACATCATTCAAAGGGTTTTACAAGATTTCGCTCTGCAGTCAGAGTGTCCATCGCAATTTCAAGGTAAACTGGAAGAAGTTAGATTTCATACAGATATGACTCTTCAGTTTAATATATACTTTTCTCTCTCTGTAGTGAAATGTAGAACCTGTCATGTTTCATCCTGTTTAAATTATACATTTTACTTAGTCATGAATACAGTAGGTACTTTGTAGACAAGCTGAACAGAGTGTAGTTTAAGACCTATAATGGGAATAAGCAATCTGATTATGGTTGAAAGGGGCTTTGTATTTGATAATCAAAGATGGAGTGTACTGTAGGGTATGCACTTATTTGCAAAGCTACTTTCTGCAACTTAACTTCCTTTAAAGGTTAAATTCTTACACATAAGTATAATACAGATCTGTGAACTAATTTTATCCATCTAGGTAGTCCTTTGAATTCACAAGACTTTAGGTCTCAGACTGAGGATGAATAGGTATAGATGAGGAAGAGCAAGTGAAGGTTACTACTGCATAGCTTTGCCATGTTGCTAACAAACCATGAAGGTTTAAACCCCTGAGCACTTCTGCTTGCTATTGATCTGAGCTTTATCTATATTATAAATTCAAGGAATTCTTCATGTACCTCTTGTAAGTGAGGCTTTTAGTTGTAGCACTCTGCAGTTACAATTCTGGGGGTGTGACGGGGCAAAAAGTATATTTACTATGACTTTAAAATGCAGGGGCCCTGTTGCTTATGTGCTTGAGCCATTTGCTGTCCACTTAGACTTACTGAAATTTCAGAGGTGAAGCTGAAAGCAGATTTGGACAAAGATGTTTTTCTTAGGGTTGTGTATAAGGATGTTTTCTACTCATGTTCAAGAAATTCTTATGCCTTCTACAATTTTTTAGAACACTAGCAGATTATTTCTAGCAAACTGTTTCATTTATCCTGAAGTTTTTTGGTTTTGTGTGTTTTTTTGTTTGTTTGTTTGTGTGGTTTTTTGTTTTGTTTTGTTTTGTTTTGTTTTTGAAATACAGAATGAAGTTCCTGGTTCGTCGATGGCACAGAGTTGCAGGTTCTGGTATGCTAAGTATCAATAGAGATGTCCTTGGCCAGAACACAGGTAAATTGTAGTCCAGTAATGACTGAAGAAATGGTATTCACAAGTCACACTGTTGCTTAATGGAGATGTTTTTTTAATTTGTATGTTCCACATGTGGAATGAATGGAGTGCTGTTCCCCCTTCCTTTTGCTATAATTACTTGGATTAACCTATTTATCAGTTTCTGAGAGTTTCCACAGACACAAATCTCTTTGCTTTCTCTTCAATCTTCTTTTACTCCATTGTGGGTGGAATTTAAAAAAAATACAGCAGCTTTCCCTATGGAGTGTGTTTGTGAAAACAATTTTAGCTGCATCATTGGGTTTCTAGTAAGACATCTGCACCTCCAGCTCTGAGAGGGGATGCTGAGGACAGGGACAGAGTAACTGTAGCAACTACAAGACCCCACGGTATCAACAGTGCCTGTTGACCGGTCCTCTCTGGCCTTCTCCTCAGAACAAAAGCCTGTCATTCTTATGTTGCAGCTTAAAGTTTGGGAAATCTGGGTTTCTCTGCATTTTTTTAGGAGCCTAATGAGAATCAGAACCTTCTTTATTAATTCCTGGCTATCTAGGTCTGCTCAGTCTGTGAGAGTTTTCTTTTTAACATCAGTGAGGCCAGGATTTCACCTCAGAGTTTCTTTGAAGCAGTCTGAAAGTGGTGTACATTTGTTAAATTCCATTTTTGTGATACACAAATGGAAAACTTGCATTTAAGATTTCCAGTAAAGTGCAAAATGTGTTGTGTTGATTTGGGGGTTTTTGTGGTGGTTTTTTTGTTTTTGTGGGGTTTTTTTTTTGGTTTTTTGGTTTTTTTGTGGGTGGTGGGTTGGGTTTTTTTGTTTTTTTGGTTGGTTGGTTGGTTGGTTTGGGGGGTTTTTTTTGTTTGTTTTGTTTTTTGTTTTGTTTTCAAGACATTGCTTTTTATTTTTCTAGGTAATGAATTACGGCCTGATTCATTCTCTGGTGGCATGGATCTTTATGGAGAACAAAGGCATTCCTATAGATCCAGGTCAGACATGGAGTCTTCTAGATCTCCTGTAAACTTTAAAATAAAATGTACTTGGGTGAGATTATTATTGTCTGTCAGAACACCACTTAACTAAATTAATGCATCAGTGCTTACTGCCAAGGTTGGTAATCTTTGATGCCATAAGATTTTTAAACTTTTTTTGTAAGGAGACCTAATGAATTACATTTTAGGTATTCAGTGTGTGTTTACTCATCAAGGCCAAAGTTTGCAGACTTCTGATGTCTGATTTACGTCATGTTCTTACAGCTAGTGGTAGGTTGATCAATGGAGCTATGGTTACAGATATCTGTAGAAACTGGGCTTTGCAACCAAGTGAACCTGTCCACCTTTCTGGGTGGCAGCAAAGTGTGGTGCAGAGAGGGACTGCCTCAGGTCAGTGGAGGGGAAAAACAGGGCTGGGGAAAAGCAGGTCTGCTCACTGCATCTGGGGTGGGTCATCTGGTTACTGTGGGCTGGGAGGAATTACTGCAGCCTTGGGGCCAGAGTGTGGGTAGAAGCTGCTTGGTAGCTCTGCTGCTTGTTCTTGTTTAAATCCTTTTGGTCGGCTGTACTAAGCTGTGATACCAGAGGTATCAGTGAACCAGATGCCAGTATTTTTCATCAAAGGCAACGTTTTTATGAGCATCATCAGTCTTTGATGAGTTTATATGGAGGTGTGATCTTTACTGAGTATCAGAATATAGCCATTTTGGTTTTTCAGTTATATAAGCCACCTCAGCATTTGTAATCTTACTTTGTGGCAACCATAACAGTTTACATGGAAAATATGTTTAATCTATTTTAGCCACTTTTGACTTCTACTTATAGAGAATAACAAAGAGAGACAAAATCCTGTGAAGATGGCTGTGTCCTTGTTCACACAAGCTTCTTAATAGAAAAACAAACTTGAATTTACCACAGCTTCTGATGCAGTCTCATCAGGAACTGGATAGTCAGTCTTTGTCCCAAAGAACTGCATCAACAAATCAGGTAGAAGGAAAAGGCAGCTGGGAAAAGTGGTTTCTCTGGGGCAGGGAGTATGAAGACTTGGGCAGTAAATGGCAGGGGAGTTAAATGGGTGTGATGTGCTGTCTACCACACAGCTAAGCTGAGGGACATGCAGTCAATAAGGTATCCCCACTTACAGTATTTTGCTGTGTCTGCAGATACTTTTTGTTTTCCTGGAAATTTCTCTTTTTGAAAACAGCTGTGTTGTTCTGCCCCTAGGTTCCATGGTGTGCCTGCTGATTTAAACCCAGTCTCTTTCGCCTGTTCGCAACTGCAGAACTATGATCCTGAAAGAGCTTTAACAGATTACATCAATCGGCTGGAGGCGCTACAAAGGCGACTTGGCAGCGTGCAGTCAGGTAAGGGCTCAGGCCATCTTCCCTGTGACTCTGAGTAGCACAAGGCACGATTCAGAGTTAGAAAGTGTGTGCAGGTTCTCTGAGGTATGCAACAAACATCTTCAATTTTAGGCATTTTCAGCCTTAAAGAGGGAGCTATTCTGAGCTGTGGCAAAAAACTCATTAGAAGGAAAACTGTAAAATCTTTGAAGGGAGACATACAAGTGTGCTTTACTTACAGATTCTGAGTTTATTGGTAACACTTCAGTTTCCCCTGATGTCTAATAATAAATGTGATACAAGGATTCAGTTGGCATTTTACTAAGATTTTAAGCTAGATGGAGAAAAATGCAGCCTGTAAGACTGAGGTGTAAGAATACAAAGGGAATTTCTTCTCCTACAGCTTCGATTACAGATGTTACAGCCTTTTTGTCCCATTGTCAAGGGTTAGGGCCAGTCCAGCTACTAGACAAATGACAGATACTCTCTCTTGACCTCTCACCCTTCCCCAAAGGGATGAGAAAGGAAATAAAGGAGACACACTTACGGATTGGAAAAGAAAATGAAAACTACTTAAGTAAAGTAGTAACAATAAAATAAAATATATACAAACACATTATCAAACCCAACCCCCCGATGGCAATTACATCGCCATCAGTACTGATGCTATGGAGCAGGTACAGGGGATGTACCAGACTGGACTCAGCAGCAGATAGCAACCAGATTCAGGAGCTCACAGATTGGGATCAAAAGCAGAATGGACAGAATCCTTCTCAGATGCTGGCCATTGAAGAAGAGAGCTTGACCCTCATGATCCCTCAGCCTTATATTGAATATGACACGTATGGGCTGGAATACCTCGTTGGTCAGTTTGGGGTCACCTGCTCCGTCCGCTCCTCCCTGCAGGTTTGGCCTTTCACTTTCTACACCCCACAGTGTGGTTCACAAGGTCCAGCAGTGGCCTTGGTCTGCACACTAACCCTTGGTAGTAACTCTAAAGATGGGGTGTTATCATGGCCAGCAGCAAACACTGTGAAAACAGGCTGCTAACTTCAGAAAATAGCTTCAGTTAGATAGAAGAACTGAGCTGAAAAGTAAAATCACTGAACAGAATTAGTTCTATCTCAAACCAGGATATCCATAGGTAACAGTAATTTTTGTGCAGCAAAAATACTACATCAAGAAAATTGTCAGATCAATGGGGCAGGGTTTATCAAACTTGATTTTTGTGGTTACTGTGTTTAAAGTCACTTCATCATAAAACCCATCCTTTGAGGAAATTTTGGTCTTAAAAGATATCCTATGTAAAACTTTCATGCTTATTCAGCTTTATGATGTGTCATGGGTGAGTCCTTTGTACTTACTCCAAATTAGTTAGAAAGATTAAAATCTTTCTCCATTCTTACAGGTTCAACTTCATACACTCAGTTGCACATGGGCATGAGAAGATAATAATACCCTTTCCCCATCTCCGTCACTGGCAGTGATGCTAATGGATTGCCTTCTGTAAATCTGTGCTCTTTCCGTGCTTTTGTATAATGTGTATATCGTGGGACCAATCTGAACACAGCTAGGTGATTGTATACACTTCCATCCTGGCACACCCACGCAGACTGGGATTATGTATATAGGCACTTTGTGTTGATAAAGACAAAAACAAAAAAGAAAACCAAAAAAAAAATCCCCAAAACCCTGCCCCAAACAGCAACAAAAAAATCCTACACCATTAAATTACATGTATATTTGTGGAATGCTAATTTAAATGATTAACTTATGAAGTGTGTATTTATCAAAAGGGTGCAAAGATGAAACTTGTGTATTAATGAAATTGAGCTACATTCAGTAAAGTTTACTTGCACTTTTTCTGGCAAGGCTACTGAAGTTACATGACTCTTAATATTTGCTACTGGCAGTGCTGACAGAATATCACTTGTAGAGACCTATTTTTGTAATGGTAGAAGTTTTGAATTTTATGGGTATTTTGTCAAAGTACTGAAATAAAGACAACTTCATGCTTTTAACTGCTTGAGGACCACTTCCTTACACCAAAAAGGTTGCTCCTTACCTGCACTCCCCCCTGCTTGTAATAGCTGCAGCTTTACTTTTTACACTGCTACTAAACGAGAAGAGAGGACAGGTAACAAGCCTGGTTTCTGAAGACTCTGGTCACATCTGACCAGGGCTGGAAGGGGAAATACTGCATCACCAGAGCTGCTGTCTCATCACTGAGACAAACAAGGTTTTGTAACAGTTACACCCCAGTTCAGATCAGGAAAGATGGGGCAAAGCCCTTGCTTGAGGGAGCACTGATGAAGTGGAGGAGCTGTTTGCATGACCAACTTCATACTCACAAGACAGGAAGAAAATTCATTACAAATTAACTTAAATAAACTTTTCAGAAATGACAGAGTTGAGCACAGAAAACTTCCACAAAGTTTGTTTATAAATTTAATTCGAAGTTCCTGTGAGCCAGAGCTCATTACCATTTATCACCACCACTCTTAACCATGTACCATTTAACAATCCTGAATAAGTCAGTACAAAGGGGGACAAGGTTAAGCTATTTCACTTCATTTTGTACACAAACATGTTATTTACAAAACTGTTATTTGTATCATCATATTGTTACTTACACACTTCATCAAGCTTCCAGAGATCCCTACTTCCAGAAGTAATTTTAGAAAATTATTTGTTGCTTTCTGAACCTAAGCATTTTACAGCTGCTTCAAGTTAGACATTTAAATAATTTAGTCTTGGAAAAGACTTCTCTGTGAACATTTTGTAATCTGCCTACTACTTAGCTGTACAGTAACATTTTTTTAAATTAAGTATGTGGGCACTTCCAAGAATTAGCCAAGACCATACAGCATTTCCTTAGAACAGAATTACAAGTATCAAAAGGTACGTTCCCTGGTGGTGCATGTTTCCTGATGGATTGACTGTGATTGGATGCAGAGGTGAGGTACACTGTCTGATCCCTTTTTATCTGGGGGGGAAGTAATCTCCCATTGTTTTTCAGTAGCAAAGAGTTCAGTTTGTAGAAATGGATGTATTTCTTCACCTTAAGGAGTTGGCATGCACCTTAGAAGTCTTACAAAAAAAGCAAAGGCTGATTTTCTTTTAAAATTACAATGAGTAACCTGTAGAAGATGCAATTGTACACAGCAGCATTAAATGGTGTGGGAAAAGACAAAACGGAAGCAAAAACTTTGCATTTTTTAAAATGAAAAAGTTTTCATTTGCCACTCCTTGTGTTGCAGTTTTATTCAAAAGTCTGTTAGTTTACACAACTTAACTGTAAGACTTTAGCTCCAGATTTTATGGTGACCTCCTCTTGTATCTGATAACAGGGTTATTAGGTGTGTGTATCATTGTTGTATAATTAATAGTTGGAAAGTAATCATCGATGAGATCAAATTCATACAAACGAAGCAAAGTAGACCAAATAGTCTTAATCTGAACATAAGCGAAGTTTTCTCCAATGCAGCGATGACGGCCTAGAAGGAAAGCCATAAAAAGCAGTTGGAATACTCAGTTGTTAAATCACCTTTGACAAGCCAACTTGAAAAAATTTGTGAGTACAGTAATTGCTTCTTTCCTTTCTCAGCAGTGGTGAGGCTCTGATGCTGCACATAAACCATCATGGAACTCCATCACAGCCTTGTTTTCACAAGCTGTCACTGCATAGAACAGTTTAACTTGAATGAGATTCTGATGTTCTGTCCTCACCCAAATGAGTTAATTTATGATTCACTAAAGAAGCATTTGCAACACCAAGAAAAGATATCAACTCTAAACATACTGTGATATTTGCAGACTGTTTTCACAGTTCTGACTCCAAGGCAGAGCAAAAATCTGCATGAACTACATTTGTGTTAGAGGTTTTTACCTTGATTTGAAAAGACTTGAGTCAAATATCACCCATGCTAACCTAAAGTTTTAGTTTAATTGCTACTCTGCATGATATATACAGCTAATGCAAGATATTGACTTCATTCTTTTAACAGCTGTCACAGTTTAGGGTCAGGGTGGCCCCTTAGACAACTGCACAAAAACTTTCAGGCAGGAGTAGAAAGAAAAAAAAAAATTAAAAAAATTATCTTTGAATGCTACATCATGGGGAAGTGTGTTACAGACCACCAGTGTGAGCTACTTCCGTACATAATCACTCAGGAAGATGCTGCATTTTCTTACTCACCAGCGCCAAATGGAACGTACGCAAATTTCTCTCCAGCTGCTGGGTTATCTTGGAGATACCGGTCAGGCTTGAAATCTAGAGCGTCTTTCCAGGAATCCCTAAGTCTGTGGTTTACAGTGGGAGATACACAGACCTGATGGCCAGGGGGAATATTATATCCAGCAACAGTCTACGAGAGAAGAGACATCACAAAATTTCTCCATTTGTCTTTTAAAGTGTTACCTGAAGTGCTATATCATGAGGCTTGAATTACAAAAGAGATTTTGGCTAAGCTCCTTTAAAATGAATGCAGCCTAATACTTTGTTTTATTTGTGCAGGACACAATGTTCAAGGAGTTGCAGGAATCTTTCAGACTTAGATGACTTATTTGTACAAAAAAAGTTTTCTTTGAGATTTACCTGGCTTGTATTATATGAAGTGCAAACCAAATTTTTCAGCAAGAGCTATCAAAAATACCTAGCAAGGAAAAAAATACCTTTAAATGGTAACAGCAAACTAAGCTCAATTGAAACCAACTGCTGAAAGAAAGGGTCAGTTTTGATGGGTAAGACTGCACATGGCTGTTGCTAGGCCCCCTCAGAGCCTTCCCTTCTGCAGGCTGAACAAGTCCTGTTCCCTCAGCCTCTTCTCCCATGACAAGTGCTCCAACCGTCTTGGTGGCTCTCTGCTTGCTTCATTTCATCAACATCTTGATTGCTGGGGGCTGCAAGGTAACATCTACCAAGTTCAAGGTTTTAATTGCTTTCCTTAGTCAACACTGGCTACAGTCCCACTGATAGAACCCAGGCTGCCATCAGCTTTCGTTCATGTTTTCCTTCTACTGACCAGGACACCCTCCACCTGGCCTTTTCCGGCCCTGTTCTGTTGAAAAGAAGTTAGCTCCAACATGTGTACTCACTTGGGGAGTTTTGGCCATTCTCATCATGGTCATTATAGGAGGTCTAAGCCTTAAAGTTTCTTTCAGACAGCGATCCAGCAAACTGAGATCCTTCAGCTGAAAACAGAAAATTATTTATCAAAATATAGCCAAGTTTATTCAGTACAAACAGAGTGGTACACCATTTGAAAACAAGTTTTTTAAAAAACTAAATGGTAAACAGCTCCTATTTACATGTACTTCATTGGTTACCCGTAGAATTTATTTTCCCCTTTGATTCACCCAAGAAGGAAAAAATCTCTGACCAGTACAATCAAACACTAGTTTCTTACTGATCTCTCACAAGTGTTTTTTTGATGCCTAAATAAAGAATAAGGTCACACTGCATCCCCTTCCTCATTGTGAATAAGGATTTTTCTCCTCTGCAGAACTATAACTTCTTAAATAGACATTGTAGGAACTGTAATTTCCTTAACACTGATTAAAAAAACAGTAGCAAGCTGAAAAATTACTTGGAGAGGAGGAGATGGAGGAGAAATATTGTCAAACAGCATCGTCACAGAATGACTGTACCAGATTATGATTCTAATACAAAGCATATAACTGTGATTCACATTTGTTTAATTTTGTTGGGGTTTTTTGTTTGGTTGGTTTTGATTTTTTGTTGTTTTTGGTTTTTTTAAAATAAGCACCTAAAGGTAGAAAAATACCCATCAGGAATAATGTAATATACAAACCTGGTCATAGGTTAATGGTGGCAAATCATCCCCACAAACTGCTTTTTGTTCTGCATAGCACTGTTCCTGTATTGATTTGTCTCTGGCTATGAAGAAGCCGAGCCAGGCGCTGGTGGTGGAGGATGTGTGCTGCCCTGCTAGGAGCAGCCCGATAAGCATGCCAGCAATCTCATCATCTGTCAGCGGACGCCCATCCCTAGGTAGAAAGGTTTGATCAGGTTTCCAGTTACAGTAGCATTTACTATTTCTTCCAATATACTTTTTTGTCCTTTTCCTCTTGTTGCCTACCCTAAATGGAGCTGGAAAAGGTCTCGGGGTAGGGAGAACAGAGGAAAAGAGACTCTGTAGGAGCCTTAAAGAAAAGCATTACTGAACAGTCGGCAAAGAGAAAGGAAGCAACCTTGTGATGCCTGGTGAAACTCTCAGAAATCTGAATAACCATTTACAAGTGAAGTTTTTTAACCTGTTTTTAAGAGTACAACTAGGACCAAAAGCAATTCAGAACATGAAGGAATATTTCTTAGTTTTTAGTAGGTTGATTTAACTGAAGAGTTCAAAGCTGAACTAAAACATCTATAAATGGCAAGTCATCAAACCCTTGGCTTACTTGTATGAAGCATCAAGTAGAGTTTGGAGCATATCCTCCTCCTTTTCCTCAGACCTTCTACGTTTCTGGATGACTTTGTAGAAAATATTCTTTATTTCTTTGTGTGCTTGATCTCTACGTCTGTGATTCAAAACACCTCTATTAGCAACTTTATACAGAGTAATGCACAAATTGCATGTGAGGATTTATTGTGATGCCTAGAGTAGCTTACAAATAAGAAATGGGGGCTGGGGGGGGCCAAACTAAGACATTCAGATAAAACACTTAATTGCTTCATCTGTTATTTGTGGTACCTGAAGCTCGGCAGAGGTAGCCAGCCAGGCAGAAGCCAGGCAGCATGAGTAAAGCCCCCATCCAAGTCAGCATACAGCTGAGCCACCTTCGCATTCAGTAAGCTTCTTATTTCCTTCCCATGTAAGCAGTGACTTGCTGTCAAAATGATAAGTTCTGAAAGGGCTTCAAACAGGTCTGAGGAAAGATTTGAAAAATGTTGCTGTAGATGCATTTCAGGCAAAATGTTGTAAGTATTAACTTACATGAATATATATAGTATATACGAAATACAGATGCTTAAATAAATACTACCTTTGACACTGTAATATAATATGCAAGCATTATTATTTATAATAAGTAATATACAAGTATTGTTATAAATAAATAATACTTTTGCAGGCCAATGTGGGCTTGCAACAATATTAATGGGCTGTGTCCAGCAGGATAATTGGGAAAGAGGTGGGAAACAGAAGAAGAATTCCACTTAGATGACTTAAGTTAACCTTATCAGCTTCAAGGATGCCATTCTTCAGTGTAGAAGATCTCTGAGCCGAGATCTGGGGCAGACTCTGGGAAGTCAGAGCAGTATCTTCTCCTAGGGACTGAGAGGTGGTTACACACAGCTGGCTTATATGGTGCAAAATGAGCACGATTCAGACAGGCAACAGTTATGCTCTCTGTCAGCTGACTAAGAAAGCAGAAGTAAGGTACTGCTTCACTCCTGTCAGTGATTTTCTAAGCAGCTTTATTGTCCAATAACCTTGATTAAACAAAATCCACATTTTGCACATTTCTTCTGATGTTTTGTACAGCTTCACCTATGTAATTTTTTTGTTTCTGTAATACTGCTGTAAATCATTTAAAGAAACATACAGCATTAACACTTACTACCTTGCCAGAAAATCTGAGGAAAAATGCATCTGATCTTGCTTACTTTTTTCTCCACTCTCTCCCCATGCTTTGAAATACTCCTTTGTTTCTTCTTCAATCACAGATACATGCCGTTTAAACTGGGCAACATTTAGCCCAGTTTTGAGCATCTTCTTCTGTTCCAGAAATACCTAGAGGAACCAAGACACAAAAAGTAATCATATTAATGTAATTAACAACTTACTATCATTTGTACTATAAGAACATACAGAACTAGAAAGAAATTATGATACCAGATACTCAAATAACAGGTAATATTCTGGTTTTCACCTTCTTTCTTAATCATAAATGTAATGTAATCAGACCCATCCTTGCAAATTCAGTCTGTGTTCTTTGTCACGTGACCTCCTTGCTTTCTCTCCCCAAGAGCATCTATCTTCTCTTGTGCATTAACACCTTACCTCTGGTCTAGAGATGCACCTTTCTTTTACAAGGTTCTCTGATCTCACTGCCCAGGAGGAGGTCAGACATAAAAGCAGGAAATAACTGCTTCCTAGGAAAATGGTGAGCTTCAGGCCCTTCTCACCTTCCTCTTTTTCTTTGTATGGACTCCTAGCTAACAAACCTACTGGTAAAAAGCCCTTTATTAGATGAAAGCCCAGTGGATTAACAGATCTACTCAGAAAATTATTCAATTAATTTTTAAGCCCTAATTGTGAATTAGGGCATCTGCCCTATAGATCTGCACTATACCTTGAGCAGCATCTTTCCACCAAGGCCTTTGCATGTAGTATAAATTTATTCACAAAACAAAGGGGCATAAGAAAAAAAGTTACTTCCTAGAAACTTCTCTTTTCAGACTGCAGTGGGGATTCCAGAAGTCCATCAGAGGGTGCACGTGCCACAGAGCAGAGACAGGCACATTTTCCCTTGCTTCTATTTCTATCGCCAGCTTGATGGAGATAGGAATGACACACAGAACTGAAGACATCCTCTGCCATTAAAGCTCCTCTCAACGCAAAACTATCTGCAAGAAGCTTGGAAGGAGACAGATAGTGTACACGAGTTGATATACAGACACTGCATTTGACACAGTCTCCACCCCAGCATTCTGCTGGCAAGGCTTGTGGCTCATGACTTAGACAAGTGTACTCTTCGCTGGGTTAAAAACTGTCTGGATGACCAAGCCCAAAGAGTTGTAGCAAATGGAGTTCAATCCTGTTGGTGACCAGTCACAAGTGGTGTTGCCCAGGACTGCCAGGCTGGTCCTATTTAACATCTCTATGAATGGCTAGGATGAGGGGATTGAGAGCACCCTCTGTAAATTTGCAGATTTGACTTGAAATTAAGTGGGACTGTTGATCTGCCTGAGGGTAGGAACGCTCTACAGAGAGATCTGGGTAGGTTGGATCAGTGGGCTGAGGTCAATTGTATGAGATTTAATAAGGCCAAGTGCCAGGTCCTGCACTTCGGTTGCACCAACCCCCTGCAGCAGTACAGGCTGAGGGAGGAGTGGCTGGAAAGCTGTCTGGCAGAAAGGGACCTGAGGGCGTCTGTCAACAGCCAGCTGAACATGAGCCAGCAGTGTGCCCAGGTGGCCAAGAAGGCCAACGACATCCTGGCCTGTATCAGAAATGGTGTGGC
>JANIJG010009620.1:0-37624 GCA_024611175.1 Megaceryle torquata | reverse complement strand
TTTTTTTTTTTTTTTTTTTTTTTTTTTTTTTTTTTTTTTTTTTTTTTTTTTTTTTTTTGTTGTTGTTGTTGTTGTTGGTTTGTGTTTTTTGGGGTTTGTTTTTTTTTTTTTTCTTACAGGGAAAATCCAGGAGCTTTTAAAGCTGTTGCAATATTTAAAGTGTAATCCAGCACAGAAAACCAGTTCAAGGCTGTTCATCTCTAGACTGATTGTTTGATCTGAGTTCTATAAACCTGATGATTCGTAGAATAAGATCAATTCAAGGGCAAAGCTCTGCCCAGAGACCAGAAGCCGGTGCAGACCTATGCACAGGAGCAAGTTGTATGGCTCCTGTAGCTTGCACCACACCTACGGTGAATGAGTAATTGATAGAAATCTGTAGCATGGATAGAAACCAGGAGCCTGCCTGCTCTCACAGGCACAATAGACTCAAGCCTTGGCAGTGTTGTACAGCTGATTATTTGCTGAAGTTAGTGGAAAGGCCAAACAATGTGATGATAAAAAACCTGGAGATGTGTCTGGATGAGTACTAACAAGTTGGGATGCATCCTACCTCTACCACTCTGTCTTCAAGAGTTACCTCCTTTCACCTGTCTATGACCCACAGGCTGCAGATGTGCAGTAGTGGCTTTGGTTAATCTGCAGCCCTAAGCATATGGGGAGAAACTCCTCTAACCCCTCTCTGAGAGCAGTCCAGCACTGTCCCCAGGCCAGAGCAAGAGGACAATGGCCACATCAGAGTGGTGCATTCAGTTCAGGCTGCTTTTCTGGAGCTGGTTTTGGGCTGCCCAAGCAGCCATGGCCTGAGCCACAGGGGCAAAACTGGTTTATACCTTACAAAATCTAAAGGTGGTGTCTAGGACGTGACACAGCATGACTTTCCCATCAACTCCCGGGAACACAGTCACAGTCTACTGCCAGGGCAGGGCAGGACACACTGTCCACGCCTCTTTGCCTCCATGAAAGCAGAGCTTTGGGCTTGCCAAGCCAAAGGTGTTACTGCTTCCAGCTGTGTGGAAACAGCAGAGCCAGGCACAGCAGCAAGGTCACTTAGCTGGCCTGTATTGGTGTGTGGTTTTCTTACAGCTGGTTAGTTATGTGGCTGCGCAGGGCCTGCTTGATGGTCACTGTCAGGATGTTCTGTGGGAAAGCGATATGTGGATGCAGCCGTGACAGCTCCATGTAAGTGTGCAAAGTGCTCCCTCCTGCTCCTTCCTTCCCCTGACAGCACCACAATGCTGCAGCTCCTCCAAGCAGCTCCTGGTTCATGAGGTGCACATTAAGCACGGATAAGCGCCACCTCTTTCCTCTTCCTGCAGATGATGAGCTTGCCAGTAGCTGTGTCTTCCCTCCCATTCCCCCAAACACTCCCCATTTCCTACATCTGTTGTGAAGTGACCCTGTCAGCATCCATCCAAGATCACCATGATGTTGCATAGCAGTGATGTCCAACACCTTCCTTTGCTGCTCTCTCCTCCCCCAGGACACAGTTGATGGGTGCCATTAGGTCTCTCACCACCTGCTCTCATCCTCTCTGGAGATGCTTGTTGATGATAGCTCAGCTGCTCATTACGTACCTCACAGCTGCACCAGCCACACTCCTGGGAAGATGAGATGTTTTCCTGGTGCCTGGCAGCAGGTGTCCAGAAGGCAACGCTGCAGGGAATGCCACTACTACTGGAGTCAAGGTCTTTGTTTCCTCATGTGTTCTCAAGCCTTTGGGCTTTTCCACAGAGCGTGGTCTGCCCTCCAACCTAGCACATGCTACCAGTGAACCGCCAGTCTGCATATGCCCCAGGGCTTCTAGGTGCTTCTCCGGGTACATGGGAAGGATGGGCCAGCCTCAGTGAGCACACAACAGCAGCCTGTGAGGAGAGGAACTTTGTGTCCCATTGGAAAAATCACAAGCAGCATGAAAGAAAAGGGCTTAAAAAAAAAAGGGAGAAAAATAATTAAAAATGCTGGGAGCCCCCAGTGGTGCCTGGAATCCCATGTGGTGGAGAGAAGGCTGCCTGGGATGCCAATTTTGGAGGTCACCAGTGTGATAAGCCAGTTTTAAAAGCTCATGAGGACAGCCAAGGTCAGAGAGCATTTGGCCTCTGGGACTGTTGTGCAGCTAAAAACCGGGAAAAATGGGAAGCTGCAGTCAAACACAGCTCTGTCCTTGTCACTGCAGCTGGTGCTGGGGCTTCTCCAGGTTCTGGGATGGCCAGATCCTAGGGGTCAGTCCTGCTGCACACAGGGGTGGTGGGGGCAAGGAGCTGGATTTTGGAAACTCCTGCTTGGGGTCACAGGGATAGGCAAGCAGCTCTGTGTCTGTGGCAACTTAAAGCAGCAGTAGGTAATTATCAGGGCTCGGGGAGAATTACTCTGCTCTGTTGTTGGGAGAGGAAGCAGCACAGCTGTCTCTTGCTTTCTTCACCCAGGAAGCGCAGGCCTGTTTTCCTGGGGGCTTCTGAGACATCCACCCCCTCCCGTGTGCATCTTGTTTTGCTGAGCTAATTTTTTTGCTTCCTTGGGAAGTTCTGCCCGAGCACCAGCAGCCATGCTGCAATACTACCACAACACCCCAGTGCTCATGTCCTCAGCAGCCCCACACTCCCATCTGTGCATTGCTCTCCTCCCCAGGCCTCTGTGTGGACTGGCAAAGTGAATGGTGGTTCAGCACATGTGTCCTGGAGGACTCTTGGGCCCATAGCGGTGGTCTAGAGCCACAGTGCTAGGAGGATGGGTCTCAGTGTCCACGGCACCTGCTTGTATCTCCTCTCATCAGCTGGTGGGATCATGGGGACTGCCATTGTGGGGTACCAAAAAGTTTGGGACAAAGCCACAGGAACAGCCTAGGTTAGCCAAAGCAGAGCTTTCAGTGAAGATGTACCCCAGAAGGAAACACTGAAACCTTGAGGCTGTTTGTTAAGGCTACAGAAATCCCCAGGCAAGAAAGCGTATATCTGGAGCTGGTTTGCATTGCCAGAGCCATGTCACGTGCCTGTCCCATGCTCTGCAGGCCAAGGGGGGGCAGTACCCCAGCTATTTCTGAGCTACTAATAGGAAAAGCCCCATGTGTAATCATGGCTTAGCTGGGTCAACTGGAAACCAAGCACTCCAGCTGCTGCGTGCTGCTCTCCATCACGACACAGGAGAACAGGAACCCATCAGCTGTGGCTGCAGAGATGAGGCGGGTGCTCAAGGACTGGGAAGCAGCTCTAGGGTCTGCATCCTGGTTAACACAAATCACAGCCCCACAACACTTAGAATAACAAACCCAGCCTAATACCGATAACCAAAGAATCACCCATTCTCCAGAGTGCTCACACCCTCTCTCCAGAACAGGGAGTGCAGCACATGGGAGCTGAGGGATATAAAGACTGGAAGCATCCATCCCACCTCCTCCAGCATGTGGTTATAGGATGGGAGCAGGATGACAGTGCTCAGTTTCTGTGATGGTCACCAGCTTGTTCTGTGACCACAACTATATCACATCTCCAACTTGTGGCATAGTTCCTCCTCCTAAAAGAATGCATGACTGCTGGGAAACTGTGTGACAGAGGCAAAGGAGAGTCACTGTATGAAATGCAGAGCTGTATCAAATGCAAGGTCTCAAACCACTGCTGTGCAAAAGTTCATCCCTATCATTGAGCTTCCTCTTAATGACAGCAGATTGAACCAGTTTGAACTAATGGAAAATACCGTATTCAGAGCCAGCCTCTTGTCAGAGTGAGGCACATGTAGCATCAATCACCAGCTGTTCCTGCTTCAAAAACACGGCAGCTCTTCATGTGGGTGGGAAACATGCTCAAGCATTGCACAGCCTTTGTAAATCCTATTGCTGCCTCCTCTGTCTTGGAAAAAAAAACAGGGCCTGCTCTCTGCAGTGCACTTAATATGGCTACACTCTGATATGCCCACCTTTCAATGTTGGTTTGTCATTTTTCTATTTCCTCAGTGTGTTTTGCAGTGGTTTGCACGGATGAATGCAGACATGGTTTAAAACACATTTTACTGCAGACATTTCTCAGATCACACTCTGATGTCTGGTGGTTGGAGGCAGAGACCCAAATTTAGATCAAGTTTCTAGCTGAACACCTGCATCACCTCTAGGAGTAGGTGTGGGTGATGTCTCCATGCAGGGATAATCCCTCTCCCATCCAGCTGTGGGGGGAAGAGTTGAGCCCTGTCTGGGCATTTAGAGATGTGTGCTCTGGACTCTCCTTGCATCCGTGTCAAGTTACTACAGTCATGGTGACTTTGGGTTTACCTTTGCCCTGTTGCACTTCACATCATTGTGGAGACCCCTTCAAAGTCCAAGCCAGGTCTGTACATGTGCCTCTACCCAAAAGGTTGTTTGTGTATCGGCACTGCAGGCTTTAGAGCCATGGGGTTATCTCTAAGGGCCAAGGATCAAAACTGAGTATTATGGTCCTCATGTTTATTCCCATCCATAGTATTGGCACTGCAGTCATGCCCGGAGTCCCTCTTTGGAAACAGTGGCCCTGTGATGAGGACAGACAGCCCCAGAGGCACCCCAGCCTGGCTCTGACAGCATGCATCAAGCCTGGCTGTGTCAGGAGTTGTCAGAGTGCTGAGGAGGGCATGTGTTCTTGCCCCATGGAGCTAATAATTCTCAGGTGACTGCATCTAGAAAGAAACAAGTTTGATAACTACAAGGTGGCAGGTATCAAACATTGTGATTCATAGTGTCACCAGTGATTCAGACTGTGGTTGATTGCAAATGGATGAAAAGAAGTAGAAATAATACATCTGTTTAGAACACCCAAGCCAGAACTTGAAGGAGAGTGCTGCAGACAAGTGGAGACTGGGAAGCTGCTCCCAGAGACAAGGTATCTTCACTGCCTGTGCCTGATACTCTCACTGATGTGACAGAAAAGTAGTGGGAGCATTGCAATGAATTCTTCAGCATGTCATGAGGTATAGATGTTCATCACATGGCTTAGCACATTGCTTTATAACATTATTTATTGCTTTGACTTGAAAGAAGCAGGAAAAAAAAAAACTCTCTAATCCAAGAGACTTAATTTTCTTTCTGGTTTCCAGTATACCAGTATATTACCTTTCCTTGGTTGTCTATTACAGCTGGAACCAGCACATCTACGCTAACAGGAAAAAGGTCATTGACCTGTTATTTCCTTCTACTTTTCTGCAACCATGTGCAGATTACAGCTTGAAATATATCCCTGAAAACTTAAAAGAAGCATTGGAATGAGTCCATGGGAAACATAAGTTCGGTAACCAGATCTGCAGTGTACAACATCTGTCAAGATAACGTGATCTCTCAGTGGCTTTGATGTGATGGAAGTGGGCTGCTTAGTTCCTCTGGGAAAGTTCCCCTTCTCTCTCTTTATTAGATCTGAGGGCAGCCCCAGCGCAAAGCTTTTCTTAAACAAAACTCTGTATGCATGAGCAAATGAATGGATCCTTGAAATGGCACAGCTACTGAATATCACTCCCAGCCATTCCTGGAAATGGGAAGCCCCGTGTATTGAGAGTTCTGATAAATGTGCCTTTCCTGAGGAGCTCCAAGCTCGCAGGGAAGGAAGGGTTAAGCAAACGTGCCCTCTCCTCTGAACCGGGCCCTTGCAGGAAAGGCAGCGATCAGAGCACTGATAGCTGTGCCTTGATCAAAGCTCCCTCTTGCTTTTGGCAGCCCAGGAGGTGGGGAGCAGGGCTGCCTTCTTCCTGAAATGATGCATCTGGCGCCGGCAGCAGGGAGAAAGTAAAGGGATGGACAACTCCTCCTTCAGCATCTCCTCCAGGCAGGGTTGGGACTGCTCCAGGAGGGGATGGATGTTGTAAGAGACTTTTTCCTCTCCTGAACAAGATGAGGGATGAGGTATAACCCTGCCCTCTGCCCTCTCACAGCAGAGGGGAGCAGCCCCATCTCAGAGCAAAGGGTCAGGAACAGAGCAACAAATCCTGGTGGTGGCTGCTCAGTGTCAGTGGCCTAAGGTTCCTGGGTGGGAGAGAGTGGAGGGATGGTCTGGAGGCGACTAGGAAGCCCTTGAAATAAGATCAGGCCATCCTTCTGGGTACTTTCTCTGTCTGTTTAGAGCCAGAGAATTCCTTCCTTGCCCCTGGCAGCCCTGACTTGGCAGGGTGGCTTCCCTTCTTGTGATGCAAATGACATCAGGTCCTGTCCCTGTAACCCTCTGCAGCATGGCATTTCCCTGCCCATCCCAGTCCCACAGTTGTGGTTTTCCAGCCCTACTTCTTGCCCAGCCCTTTGTCTTTGCAAAGGAGACATCTTTTTCTCTCTGTCTCAGGCCACAGATCCCTTCCAAGCAGACACTGTTAATGAAGTGTGAGTCTCTCTGGGCTACCCTTACATACATGCTTGGGCAGGGCTGTTCCCAGCTTCTCCTGCCACAGGAATCCACATGGATTGGAGCTGGAAAAGGGTTAGATGGGAAAACAGGAGGCAGCTCTGCTACCTCCTCCCTCGTGCACCACTGAACTGGGAAAAAGGACCTGCTCATGGGCTGCTGCCTCATTTCACATAGCTAAGTGCAGAGCCTAAGGGGAGCACAAAACTGGGGATAAACCCTGGACTAACATAGACTTTGAAGGCCAGGGAAGGAGGTGTCACCAGTGTAGCAGTGGTGCAAAATAAGCTGCGTGTGAATAAGGAACACAGAAAGGGCAGAAGTATTACTCCGCAGACTCAAGAGCCCTGCTCAGGGAGAAAGTGATCTCCTGGGTGTTTGTGCTCAGGCAGTTCCCCATGTGAGTGGGAGTGCTGGTTCCCATGGCTGCTCCAGCACTGTCCCCAATTGGAAATATTTTTTGCTTTTCAGATTTGAGGCTTCTGGGGTCATGCAGAGTGACAGCACATGCCAAGCCCAGATGGCCACTGACTCCAGGGCAGGGTGTCCTCTCTGAGATGACTGCAGAACCTGCACCTGCCATGCCAAAAGCCTTGTCAGTCTCTGAGACTGACCAGAGAGATGAATTAGCAAAGGATGGAGCGTGAGCAGCACCAGCAGAAGAGCAGCACACCTATGACCATGCATCTGCACTGTGGTTACATGGGCAAGAGACCATGTCTGTTAGCTGGAGGTGAGTACCATCAGTCTGAGGCTGGTGTTTCTCCTTGGGAGAGCAGGTGGTGAGGGATGATGGAAGCAATGTCCTGAAAGATGCATCCCATCACACAGACATCATGCAAGAGCTACCCAAGGAGTCTGGAAGTAGCTGTTGCTTGCTGAGGCCATGGGGAGAGAGCAAAACCATTGCAAGAGGCAGAAACTGGAGCAAGGCTTGTAAAGGGCTGGAAACTCAGGACAATATAGTCTATTGCCCAGTCTGGGTCTGTGAGGGGAGAATCTGAGACCAGAAGTGCCAGGGAAGAAGTAAATTAGAGAGAAGTTTACTCTGGACTTAGCTGTGCATTCCCTGCCTTTCCTCTCATTTCAGGTTCTTGAACTCTGGGCAGGACTGGTCAGTAGCAGATAGTCTGTCACATGGGTGGCCCTTCTCTAAGCAGTGGGGCACTTCTGCTGTCCCCTGTCCCTCCCAGGGAGACCTGTGCTACCCATGGGGAACCTGCTCAGCTTGGCATACCTCTGTGGTAGCCAGCAGCACGAGATGAACATCCACCAGCAGCACCCCCCTGCTGTGCTCTGCTCACAGCAAATGTTCTGCTCCTGCAACGGGAACCCCGCAGCCACAGTTCCATGTTTTGGCAGCTGGGGAGGTGCTAGTGCAACAGCCATCCCTCTCACTGCACATCCTGTTTGGCACGGGGGCAGCATGGAACATGGGGCAGCTGAGCTACAGGGAGCTGTGGCAGCTCAGGCAGCAGTAATGTGTCCTCCCTGTTACAGGGTGAATGATGCTGTGCCCAGAATCCCACTGGTGGAAAGGGTCACCAGGAAGTTCTGTGAGCAGCACCCCAGGGCAGGTGGAAACCCAGGGTGACACAGACAGAGTGACTTTGAGTCTTTGGTTGCCCTTCTCAAGGCTGCCAACCTGGTAGCAGCAGGATGCCAAAAGCAGAGGAGGTCCAGCAGTTCATCTGTCTCTCTGCTGAGAAGCACAGGAGAGGTCCAAACAAAGAGCAGAGGGATAGCCTGTGAGTCAGTGTCCCTGCTGTCAGCTTGGCCAGAGCTGAGGGGAAGGGAGGGAGATGGAAGTGTTGGTGTGCAGAGTCTGTCTGGCTTTCACATTCGCTGACTTACTTGTGGTCTGCAGTTTTCTTTTTACCTGCAGGACTTGGCTTGGTGCTCAGATAGGCTCTGTCAGGCACAGAGCTATTCAGGCATGTAGGACAATGTAAGCACAGCCTGGCTGTTGCCTACCCCTTCTCCCAGGGGCAGGAGCTCCTCCAGGGGTGCTTGGGGCAGCCACATCCCTCTCTGCATCTGGCAAGTGAGCATCAGCTGTTCTGGGTAGGGTTAGTACAGCCCCCTGAGCCCAGACACCTTGTACCAAGATTCGGGGCCTGCCTGTCACATCTGACACTGTGTGGGGATAGCCCCAACCAAACCAGGCTCCCTGCCAGCATGGCATGGGCCAGGAAAAGCTGAGTTTAGGCACTAATTGCATCACTGACCTGAAGTTCTGATTACCTATGTCCCATAGCTCTTCTGAGGCACTCAGGGATGCTCAGGGGCATCAGAGATGCTGGCCACCAGGCAGGACATGTGAGGGGAAATCAGCCTCATGCTAAGCACATGGATCCTCCACGCAGACCTCCTGGGATCTTCCTCATTGCAAGTCTTGTCACTTTGGGGACCCCCTGACACAGGTCCCACTCAATCCTGATAAATGTGGAGCCCCAAAGCCATTTAAATTAGGATCAAATCTGGAACTGTCTGCCAAGGCTTAGCAATGAATGCCTCATGGACCATCGTCTATGCAGAGAGAAAAGCCAAGGAGCAACCAAATGCTCAGAGGGGGCAACAAATGGGAAGAAGGGTTAGAAATGTAGGAACAGGGACGGAGAGGATACCCAAGAAAGCAGAGCAACCTCACCATGCTCATCATTCCCAGGGCTGGTGGATGCTGCCCCATGCTGCTGTGTCCAGGATATCCAAGGATGAGGGAGTAAGAAAAAGCCCCACAGTCTTCAGATCACAGATCTATGGTTCTTCCCACCCCCCTGCCCAGGCATTTTGGGATTCTGGGATTAATGGATCACCAGTCTAACCAAGTCCAGCCTCATTTTGATTTTCATGAGCTAATTTCAATTTTAATAGCTCCCCTGTAATTATATTGCTTTCAGAAAATGTTTGACCTGGATGCTACTGGCCTGCAAGTCCCCAGTGAAATCAAAGGGAAATGTGTCTGCAAAGCCTGAGGAATATTCATC
This sequence comes from Megaceryle torquata, assembly GCA_024611175.1. NCBI lineage: Eukaryota > Metazoa > Chordata > Aves > Coraciiformes > Cerylidae > Megaceryle > Megaceryle torquata. The sequence goes on along the minus strand of JANIJG010009620.1, from coordinate 28,296 downwards.
AGGCTGATTTTGAGTTCAGTTCATTAGCAATTACCTTGATTTGTCTTCCCTTTTTCTTGCCAATTTACCAGGGCAACATCTTGGAAACTCGCCTCATTTAGAGAGAGCAGGATGTAATTAGCCAGATAATCTGCTGATTGTCTTGTCAAGCTCTGTGTGCCCAGTCTGGACAGTGGCAGTGGCTGTGCTGGCTGGATCAGACCTGATTTTGGTGCTGTTTATGCACTTAGTGCTATGCAGGCAGGAAGAAAGATCGTGTCCTGCCCTCAGGCAATGACAAATCCACCTCTTGGATCATTCCTCAAGCTGTAACCCCTGGGCTGAAACCATCTGGGAGCTTGTGTCCCAGGGTTAGCTTCTTTGCCAAGGCAACAGGATTCCCAAGGGTATGCAGGTACCTATTTTTGAAAAGGATGGGGATGATTTATTTTCCTAGGGCAGCTCATTTCTATTTTCTTGCTGTGTCCATCCTTGCTGCTGTTTTCCAAATCGCTAGCTAAGGTCAAGCAACTCAGCCACAAGGTGCAGCACAGCAAGGGCTCAGTCACGAGTTACTGGATGCAGATGGCACCATGTAAGAGATGCCTGAAAATTTTAACTGGAAAGGGAGATTTCAGGGAATATCCAACACTTCAGAGTCCTTCAAGAGTCAGAGGAGAATTGTTTTCTACTAAGTCAGTCCTGAACCTGCAATTCATCCAAAGGAAAGGGGTGCTGCATGTTGCACATTACACTCTTCTCCCACTCACAACCCAGTGAAGACCCCTGAGCATGGCCACAGGGGCTGTACAGGCTGTACAGGTTGCCCACAACACTGGCACCATACTCTAGGTCTATAAGTGAGTTGTGCTTTCCTTAATTTCCCCTGTTACCAGGATGGAAAGGCTATGCTGTATGCCTTAGACTGATAAATGGGTGCCACCTTCTGTGCTGGAGAAGGGCATCCTCAGAGGAAGGGGCTCAAGTGCCCTGTGTTTCTTTTTCAGATCACAACTAGAGCTCTTGAGCGTGGCGAAGGGTCTAGAGAACCGTGTATCAGCTCCTTGAATCTCTGGCTGGTCTGTCAGTGGGTAGGTACAGATGAGAGCAGTGAGGACCAGAGCAGGGTGTCACCGTGGGGCAGTTTATGGGGAGTGAGGGACAACAAGAATCCAAGAGAGGTGGGTGAGGTGACAGAGCAGGGGCTGTGGATGCTTGTTCCACGTGGAGAGGGGCAGGGCAGCCAGCACCAGGTCCTGCAGCACCCAGCACTAGTAAGGGTCCTCCTGCCACCAGGCTTGATGATCTCCACCACCCTCCTGCTGTCAGTCTGTGAGGAGCAACCTGGGGAAATATCTCAGCCTGTTTTCCTGGATTTGAATGCAGGGTTATCTCACCACTTTCTCTCGCTGATAACTGAGCAGCAGCAGCAGTGCTGTGTGAGCTGTGCCACATAAGAGGGACCGCATCACTGAGACTGGCAGCAGGGAGAGGCAGCAGAGGAGGGATGCAGCTGAGGACACTTTTCCTGTGCTGAGGACTGTACGTGGCTGATCCCCTTCTGAGGGCCAGGGAAGTACTGAAGCACATTATGGGGAACGAGACCTGCACGAGGGCAGAGCCTGGGCTGAGGCGGAGGGAGTGGGAAGATCAGAGTGGCCAGACACCATCATCTGCAGCACCCAAGCAGGGGCTGCTTTGCCAGGCTGAGAGGAAGAAAATCACCACCCCCAGAGACCACATCTTATTTCTGCCCCTCTTCTCTGGAAGTATCTCTGGTTGGGTTCTGAGAGGTCCCCAGGGACCTGTGGGTTTTGGGGGTCACTCCTTGATGGAGGGTGCAAGTGCTAAAGGTCTGGTTCACAGCAGGGCTGGCCTTAGCACAAACAGTGGCTGGACATCTGGAAGTGCAGCACAAGCACATCACATCTGGGAAGCTTATCAAGAAAACATGTATTTTTCCTAAACTGGAAATCCCCAGGGTTGCATCAAAGTATTACACATACCCTGAGTTCACCTGGGAAATGTCTATGTGTGGGAAATTCAGGTCTTCCACTCGCTAGGTCCTGGCTGTGCCCTGTAGTGGTGGGGAGTGCTGCTCAGCAGACCACCTGGCAGTGGTGGATCTTCTCCAAGAAGGTCCTGAGGGAGGGGGTGAAAGGATGGGGAGGCATCAAGGAGCTCTTGAACGTGTTGAAGGGTCTAGGGAACAAGTCTTATGAGGAGCAGCTGAAGGAGCTGGGGTTGTTCAACCCAGAGAAAAGGAGACTCAGGGAAGACCTTCTCACCCTCTACAACTCCCTGCCAGGAGGTTGTAGTGAGGTGGGATCAGTCTCTTCGCCCAAGTAACAAGCGATAGGACAAGAGGAAACAGCCTCACATTGCATCTGAGAAGGCTTAGGTTGGATATTAGGAAAAATTTCTTCACCAAAAGGGTTGTAAAATCACCATCTCTGGCCGTGTTTAAATGTCATGTAGATGTGGTGCTTAGGGACATGATTTAGCAGTGGACACGTAGAGTTCGAGTTCCAGTAGGGTTAATGGTTGGACTCGATGGTCTTGAAGGTCTTTTCCAACCTCAGTGGTCCTGTGGCTCTCAAGGCTTGGCCCAGGCTGCCCAGGGCCGGGGTGGAGTCCCCGTCCCCAGAGGAGTTCACAGCCGTGGAGATGTGGTGCTGAGGGACAGGGTTTGGTGGCGCCCGGGCAGTGCTGGGGGAACGGTTGGACCCGATGACCTGAAAAGGGCTTTTCCGACCCAAACAACGCCGTGACTCGCGACGGTTGCCCCGCACTCTCCCGTCCCTGCCGAGCCGCCGTCGCTGCTTCCGGCGCAGGGCCGGAAGCGGAAAGGGGGGAGCCGCGGCAGCGCGAGGAGATGGCGGCCCGCGGCAGCGCGAGGCGCGGGCCGGGCGTGGGGTCCGCCCGCGGTCCCGACCCGCAGGAGGAGCCGCCTCCCCCGCTCCAGGCCGTGCTGGTCGCCGACAGCTTCAACCGACGCTTCTTCCCCATCTCCAAAGACCGGCCGCGGGTGAGAAATCCCCTCTGCCTGCCGCCGCCTGTCCCGGGTCCCGCTGTCCCTGGGGGTTTGGAGTGGGGAAGGGCGGTGGTCGGGCCCGGGGTCGCGGCGTGCCCCGCTGTGACAGCCCCGGGTTGGGTCGGGAGGAGGCGGGACCCCCCCCCTCAGCCGCTCCCCGCAGGCCTTGGGGTGCTGCTGGGCCCCTGCGTCCGCCTGGGGCTCGGGCAGCCCCCGTCGCCTGGCTCTTCCCCCACGCTGCGGAAGCCTCTGACCGGCTTTTCTCGGTTATAAGAGTTTATATCCCCCGCTGGAGAGGCGGCGAGGATGTAATTGCTGCGCTGGTGCTGTTTGCTTTTCCATATGGCAGGGCGAACTGCGCGGTTTGCCTTTCGCCTGTCGCTGATGCCGGAGCGGCAGCGGCCGCGGGCAGGCCGGTTTCTGATAAGAGGAACGAAACAAAATCTTTGGCCGTGCCAGCGGCAATAGCTAAAAGAAGGGGGCGGAAAAATGGGTGGGGAAAGCACTTTAATGATCCAGATGAGAAGGCTGTATGTTGAAGGAAAGAACGCTTCTGGAGAATGTAGGTCTGAGCAATTATCTTACCTCATTTGCTGATTAAATGTTTGTGGTGGTCATAATTATACGTGCGAGCTCAGGCCTGAAACAAAACCACCAAAAATGAATTAAAGAATAGTATGAGATCACTCGGTTATAAATCAGTAACTAAAGTTAAAAGCGTGGCTTGAATCTCAAGTCAAGAGAATCCACGCTTTACTTTAGGTTGTGGGTTTTTTCCCCCCTTTGTTTCATTCTGGACACTCATATTCCTGTGGCTTCATCATTCATGTCTGACAGGTTTTTCCTGAAACTGTTAAAGCCTGAGTCAGGGAAGCAGCACTCTGGGTTGGTTGTTTTTTGGTTTTTTTTGTTCGTTTGTTTGTTTTTTCCTTATTCCTCACAGTGTCTCATCTGAGTCCTTTTGTAGAGTTTTATGTATGATAACTTTTTTTATGCTTTCCTCTCTGAACTGAGACTCTGCCCCTATACAAGATCAGAAATTAGCTCTCGCTGTTTAGATCAACTGTAAACGTTTTTTGTAAAAGGTGGTTGAACAGTTACTTGTGTTATTTTCCTGGTGCTACCAATGATATTCTGTCCTTAAGCGGGAAGGGGCTGATGCTGAGGCACAGAGTTTGTTCAGCTATCTATATGGTTTTCAGGGTTAGTTTGTCTTTTTTGAATTATTTATTTTTTTTAGGCTCTTTTACCTATGGCAAATGTGGCCATAATTGACTATACCTTGGAGTTCCTAACGGCAACTGGAGTGGAAGAAACCTTTGTTTTCTGCTGTTGGAAGTCAGCTGAGATAAAAGAGCATTTACAGTAAGTGTCTCCTTCTTTTTAGCTTTGTCATGATGAAGATTCTTCCATTCTCCAACAAGCCTCAAAGGTCTCACTGATCCCTCTGAAGACAACTGTGCAAGAGATTCCCTTTCAACAGTTGTCTCCTAGCACATTGCTAAAAAGACTGTCCCCCCTGTGAAGGAGAGTCGTTGTGCTGTGTATTGAAAGGCTTGAGCATTTTGGCACTGCCTTTGTATTTTTTGTGTCTAAAAAGGGTTTCCTGTGGGCAGCCATGTAAATGGCTGGGTACCACCCTTTGCATGATGCTCTGCCCAGGTGTGCCCCGCAGCTTAGGGAAATGACTCTCTGAGCACCTTTGCCTCTGTGTGCTGCAGGTTTGCAAGCTAAAGAAACACAAGCAGTCTTCTCCCTGCGTGAGGCTACTGCATTCTGAGAGAGGAGGGGAAAAAATAAAAAGTGGGTTGTGTGTAACTTTTCTTTCTCTTATGTCAAAACTTGGCTCACAGTGGAGTCAGGTTTCCTAAGTTTCCATAAATATTCTTTCAGAGCCTGACCCTCTTCAGTTCACCCTGCTGTGTGCAACTGGGCATACCGGAGCTACTGCGTCCTAGTGTGTTCTTTACAGGAATGTCTGCTTAGTGCCTTCCTGATGTGGTTTTTCTCCTTGCAGAAAATCCAAGTGGTGCCGCCACACCTCTCCCAACACAGTGCGCTTTGTCACTTCTGACCTGTACCGCTCCCTTGGTGATGTGCTACGAGATGTTGATGCCAAATCCCTTGTTCGTTCCGACTTCATTCTCGTTACTGGAGATGTGGTGTCCAATTTCAATATATCCAAAGCCCTGGAAGAGCACAAGTAGGTGTAGAAAGAGCATATGTGTGCCCGGTGTGCTGACACTCTGGATGCTAACGCTCAGAAGAGTGATTTGAAAGTTCTGCCTTTCTTTTTCAGGTTGCGTCGTAAGATGGAAAAGAATGTTTCTGTGATGACGATGATATTCAAGGAGTCCTCACCTGGTCACCATGCTAGGTGCAAAGAGGATGACATTGTTATTGCTATGGACAGTGCCACCAACCGTGTTCTTCACTACCAGAAAACGCAGGGTCTGAAACGCTTCCGCTTCCCTATGGTGCGTCTGGAACCTGACAGGTGGACAAGGGCTGCGGTAGTGAAGCAGCCCACCAGAGGGGAGGTCTTCCTTGAGAGAGGGCTGGGGAACTCTGCTTTCTGCTTCTTTTGGAGGAGCAGATGATAGAAAGTAACTCTTGGTAAACTGCCTCTTTCCTTTGGCCTTTATTTGTGGCTTAGTGAAGTTGTGCTGGGATGCACGTTTGGGACTCGTTTCAGAGTTTGAACATGGGGCAGATATATTCTCACAATTTAGTTTTTACATTTGTTTGATTCCTTTTCTCCATGTGAAGTGAGGGAGGTGGATGATTTGTGCTGTTGCAGGGGTTCCCAAATAGGGATGCATGCACCACTATTGTACGCAAACCATGTGGAAGCAGCCTGGCAGAGGGTGTGGAGTAGCAGCAGGTGTAAGGGGTAGTACCTCCTATTACTTCTGCCTGTACTCTTCGCCTAATAATGTGGTAAAAACTTGGTAAATATCTGGGGAAGCATTTTCTCCAGTGAGATAAATGGACCTTTTTCTTTTGTTCTTCTCAGAACTAAGACTGTGATTATATGGCATTTTCATCCCCTAATCAGTAGATTTTTTTTTTTTTTACTGTCAAATGTAAGCACAAATCACTGTAGGAAACCAAAAAGGAAAAAAACCCCAAACCAAACAAAAGCTAACAACAAAACAACCCCCGGCTGTAGAAATCCACAGGGACTATGGAAGCTATGAATATTAGATTCTGATTTGTTAACGTTCTTTGTACATTTGTAGCTCTTGGTGACTGAGGTGAGGAGTCTCCTGGAGGAAAAGTGATTGTTTGAAGTGCAAGCTGTTTCTTGGAGAGCTGCACTGTGTTAGGACAGGGGCAGTTTCTCCTGACTGACACACAGCTCTGTGTGTGACCAGGCTGTGCCTCCTAAGCTTGTGTCTCAGCGTAGATTGTAGATTTTTCTGATCTTCAGAACCATCACTAATTTAATAGTTCCATCAATACTGCCCCTGGCTTAAAAAAGTGTTTTGGGCTTTGGTGCTGCAGGAGGCTCACAGATTTTTTTTTTTTTTTTTTCTTTCAGAGCCTGTTCCAGAACTCTATTGAGAACATTGAGGTGCGCCATGACTTGCTGGATTGTCATATTAGCATCTGCTCTCCACAGGTGAGGTCTGCCCTTCTGAGGGTCCAAAATTTAACCTTCATTGTTCACTGTGTCCTTCTGGTGTGCAGGGGGGTTGTGTGGCCTAAAGTACTAGGTTTGGAAACCAGAACTCCCAGTTGTGCTCAGTGACTGAGCTGAAAGCCCGAGTGATGCTGGGACATTGCTCTGCAGACTGTCTGGGTGCTCAGTCTGTATCTGGCATCCACTGCTTGAGCCCAGGCAGATCTAGACAGCTGATGCATCAGTAGACTGGTTGATGTTGCCCAGGATGGAACTATTCTGGAAAAGAAGCGATTTCACTTCGACTGTAGTAACAGCTGTGGAGCAGGGGTGATGGCTGTGCTATGGAAAACTGTCGGTAGTTGCAAGCTGGTGACATGTTAGGGTAACATTTGGGGTTATTCCAGCCTAGGCTTACTAAGATCTCTTCTGAATCTGAAAAAGCTGGTCTACGGCCTTCCTTGGGGAGTGAAACTACAGAGTGAGGCTGGGCAGATTGCTTGGAACTGGTAAAGCAATGTTTTGCCCCTTCTGAAAACCAGAATCGGTTCGTAGTCTCTGTCAGGAGGAGGAGATGGGAAGGCCAGCACTCCTAGCAGAAGGAATCAAAGCTTTATTCAAGGCAAGAACATCACTTTCCTATCCTGTATAACTCGGCTCTCTGAGAACCACTGAACAGCCCTTAATTATCTGACTTCCCTGGCAATGTTTTCTGCTAACTATATTAATTCCTTTTTTTTTTTTCTTGTCAGGTAGCTGAGCTGTTCACAGACAATTTTGACTACCAGACGCGGGATGACTTTGTGCGTGGTCTGTTGGTGAATGAGGAGGTGAGGAGAGGGTTGTTACAATCCTATTGCCGTGCATTAGAGAGTCTTCTGACATGCTCCTGCCTGCCTCTCAGGTCCTGGGGAACCAGATCCATATGCACGTAACGACAGAAGAGTACGGTGCCCATATATGCAACCTGCTAATGTATGAAGCTGTGTGCTCTGACATCATCCGGCGCTGGGTTTATCCTTTGACTCCAGAGATGAACTTCACAGATGACAAGAATCAGAGTTATACCCATTCTAAACACAACATTTACCGAGGGGTGGACGTCAGCCTTGGCCATGGCAGTGTGCTGGAAGAGAACGTGCTCATTGGGCAGGGAACGGTCATTGGCAGCAACTGCTCCATCACAAACAGCGTTATTGGGCAGAACTGTTGGATAGGTGAGTACAAGAGTGGGGGATGTGCTGACCTGGCCAGGCAAGGACACATTGGGATTTTGTTTTTTAAGTGCATTTAGTGCTGAGAGAGGATGATAGGTGGGTGCTGATTGACTTCTAATGGTGGGAAAAAAGGAGAAAAGCTTGCTTTTCCCCCAGAGCAAATAAAGTTTTCAGTGTACCATGATGATGCTGAAAGGTAGAAGGCACTTCAAGTGAATGAGTTGGGTTTTATTCAGAAGCAGAGCATGCATGACCTGTACTGATTGAGGTTTATCGCCCACCAACATCCTGCATACGAGGGACATCTGTCCCTTTTTTTGTGAGCTGTCTGGTACTCCTTCTAGTCTTGGCTGGATTGTTTTGTGATTTGGCTGTCAAGATGTTCAGTTGTTAATGTCAACTTGATAGGTCTCTGTAGAGAGCAAACTCACCTTTTAGCTCTGGATAAGAAGTGGCTGTAGGCCTCTAAGACCTATTTTTACCTTTTATCTAATATCCTTCATGAATTAAGAGCATTGGAATTCACTGAGATGCTTTCTAGTGGACTCGGCAGCAGGGGAGAGCAGCAAACTGCCTTGCTCAACATATTTGTGCTCGGTGATGCATAACAGGTGACAGAGTCATTTTGGACGGAGCTTTTCTCTGGGACAAAGTTCACATAGCAGATAACGTGGAGATCTGCCATTCTGTTATCTGCAATGAAGCTGAAGTGAAGGAGAAAGTGAAGCTAAAGCCCCACTGTGTCCTCTCTTCTCAGGTGAGCTCTGTTCACATTTGCTCTGCTTTCTGCCTTTCTTGGCCAATTAATAGACTTAGAATAGAACATACCAGCATACAGGGCTGCTCCAAGCCTTTCTGCACAGGTTGGGGATATGCTGCTATTCCCACCTTTTTCTACCTGTTATTTGGCTGGGGTAGTGTGGTATGTAATCTGGCAGTGCTGCTGTCTTCAGTTGTACTTGTTAGCATACAGCTTGTCTGGAGCAGCTGTTGTTCCCTCTGGTGCAGGTAGAAGGGGGCAATCAGGGTATTTCTTCATGGAGATATGTTGCATGTATTTGCAGGTAGTAGTTGGTCCTGGCATCACTCTTTCTGAGGGCACAGTGATCTCTCTGCACCCACCAGATGAGGAGGAAGAGGATGATGACCAGTTCAGTGATGATTCTGGTGTGAACAAGGAGGAAAGCAAAGTGAAACTGAAAGGTATGAGAGTCTCTGGCTTGATGCACTCAGGCTGTGCAGAGGGCTTTGCCTTCCATGACCTTTTGGGGCCTGTCCCTCCCCAGTTCTGGACTCTACAGTGCCAGGCTGGAGCTTAGTGCTGCATTCAGCTTGGAATGTGTGTTCCAAGGATATTGGAACACGCAGTTGCTTCCTGGGGTGAGCAAGGATATTCGTCTCAAGTTGGACAATGAGATGTACCTCCTGTATTAAAATCTTTGAAGACTCAGCTATTTTCTATTTTTCTTAGAGTAAGAGCCTTGCAGGAGACAATAAGCTGAAGTTGGAAGAGATGCTGAGTTCAAGGCAGGTTGCAAAATCTATGTCCCCGTACATGGACTGTGTCCAAGGACTTTGTCCTTGTCAGAAACTGTTCCTACCAGTCTGGATTTGTAGAGAGCTCTAAACGTGGTCAGCTGAATGTTGCTGCTGTAGGGAGGAGTAAGTTGGTTGTTTGTCAAGGCAAGGGAGAAGATAAAAGCTGAAATCCATATGAATCTGCAGAAATCCCATCTCCCTCTCGAAGAAGGATATTTAGGGGCAGTGATATGCAGGTTATCCCAGTCTGTTTCAGGTTTGCTTGTATGCAGATCCAATACCTCTACCTCCTGATCGCTGTTTCTTTTTCAGGATACAATAAAAAGGATGTAGGCTCAGAGGGCAGAGGCTACCTCTGGAAAGCAGATGACAAGAATGAAGAGGATGATGAAGAGCAGAGACAAAGCCTATGGGGTGAGGAAAAATTTAGTGTTGTCACCTGGGGCTGGGCAGACAGACCTGCACGGGGGCTGAGTGGGATGCTGGTAATTGTGTCTAGACAAGACCTGGGTTTTGTGCAGCACACTGGCTCCAGATAATGTGCATGTGAAAGAAAGGTGAGGGGTGAAAGCAGCTGGTGGACTGGATCCTCTCTTCCTGTTCTCCATGGAAGATGTTTATTGAATCTTTGACTTATGCTAACACACGCAGCTGCCCGTGCTGTGAATGGTGCACTGTGGGACACCAGGCCCTCCTTTAGAGGGAATATGCTGTGGCTATTCTGGGTACTACTGGCTTTCTTCCCACTAGTGACAGTGCCTGCTGACATTGCTCCATCATGAGTCAGCAGCCTGCGCAAAATGCATTTGCTTCTGTCCCTGTCCTTCGTTGTCTGCCTGCAGATTCTTTAAAAGTGCCATTATCCTAGTGCCAGCTGTAGCCTTCCCTCTGCAGCAAATCTAATCATCTTGACCTGTGAGTAGAAGCTTCCTTGCAAGGACAGATAGTTGCTGACTTGGTTGGGAAGGCCATGGAACACCTGGTTCCTCAAGCATCTGACAACTGCAGCTTTTAGGTATTGAATGCTGTATCTTCTTTTCTTCATCAGGCCCAGCTATGCACTCTGAGGAAGAGAGCGAGTCAGACAGTGACCTGAGCATGGGCTCTGAGGAGCCAGACAGTCGGGCAGCATCCCCCCAGCTAGATGACATCAAAGGTGAGAGATGGGCTGTTACAAAGTATGGAGAGTCTGCAGGCAATGCAGTGTGAGATTTGTGATGCTTTCTCTAGGTTTATTGGAAAATTATGGATGCTTATAGTATGTTTGTTTTTCCTGACCTCACTGCCTGTATTTTCTACGGACTTCTTTAATAATATTCCCTATACTGCTGTTGTGTTAATCCAAGGCAGCCAGGGATGAACAGCTAGAAAAAGATCTTCCATCTTTCTCACTCCTGATCACAGGGCCTTCATCAAAGTGTCTTCTCTGAGTTGTCTGTTTAACTGGCAGCGTCATTGCCTAAACTTGGAGAACTTGAAGATTGTGTGAAGGTCCAACAGAGTATCCCTGTGTGGACAGCTTACTGCTGCAATCGTGCTGGAGAATTAAATGTCATTGTAGGAGCTGCCTCATTTGTAGATATGTTTTGGTTTTCTCTTTTGTTGTGTTAAGCTTACCTGGAGTTGAAAGGGCTTCAAGCTTTTTTTGAAGGGGGGGAAGCTTTTTTTTTTTTCACATTAAAGCATCTCCCTAAGGGAAATGAAACCAATAAATTTTAGGTTTGAATTCACATCTTTCCTTAGGGGATGTTTGTGTGAATAGGAAAAGATAGACTGTGAAAGTATAATAGAAGCTCTGTTCTAAAAGCTTGCAGAATTAAATAGCTTTATACTGGTTTGTGTGGATAGATCAATGATATTTAGTAGATGGTCTCCTTTATTTGAATCACAGTCCACTATTGATAAGTATAGCTCATGAGGTTTGTGCCAGCTTACGGAGAGCAAGAAGACATCTGTGTCAGAATCCTTCCTTTGTTACAGGCATGATTTTTTTCAGTAATGAACAGTTTGAAGAATCTCTGTGTTTCCCTCTCATGTCCTTCCTTTCATTAGTTTTCCAGAATGAGGTTCTGGGTACATTGCAGAGGGGCGAAGAAGAAAACATTTCCTGTGACAACCTGGTCCTGGAAATCAACTCTCTCAAGTGAGTGTTACCTTAGGGCTGCAGTCCCTTATGCTGGACAGGTGGGTTTGTCAGCTGATCTAGAAAGAAGAGGAGAAGCCATGTGAATACTCATGTTTGATTATTAAATGTTAATTTTATCAGTCTAGAGCATGAGAACTGCAGATTAGAGATCACAACTGAATGATGACAGGAGATACTGGATAGCACCAGCTGCAGCTGTGCTGCATCCGTGGTGGTTAGGCTCTTCCTGCCCCAATTCTGTAAAAAGAGATTGAATTGCTATTAAGTAACTGTGGACTGAAGCAGTGGAGCCAGTTCTTGGCACAGGCTGCCTGTAAGTTCAGGAAGGGGCTGCAGCTCGGTTCATTGTAACATTCAGCCAGCTGCCTGTGGCTGGGGCTGGGCTGTGGGGCTTGTCCACTCTGGTTTTACAGTAGCAAGTCTAGAACATGTAATCAGAGTGGCTTTTACATGGTGTTTCTCAAATACAAACCCGTTTCCCTTCTTTTGCACAACAGTATTCCTAGAGCACTCTGGAAAATGTGAGGCTGCTGTCCCTGCAGCAGCTTGTTCCAACTGTGATAGAAGCTTTTCAGGAGTTGTGGCCTTACACGGGGCCTGATGCAACACTGGGTGGTTTTATTGCCTGAATATTTGGAAAACCAAACAAATAAAAAACAAGTCTAGAAGATGAAAATAATTTTTTCTGTTGTATCTCTGCGAAGAGACGTGTTCTGCAGAGATCAGATAGTGTGAAATCATAGAATGGTAGAGGTTGGAAGGGGCCTCTGGAGATCATCAAGTTAACCCCCTGCCAGAGCAGGGTCACCCAGGGCAGCCCACACAGGAACAGATCCAGGTGGGTTTTGAAAGTATAGAGAAGGAGACTCCACAACCTCTCTGGGAAGCCTGCTTGAGGGTTCTGTCACCCTTGCAATAAAGAATTTTTTCCTCATGTTGAGGTGGAACTTACTGTGTTCCAGCTTGTGACCATTGCCTCTTGTCCTATCACAGGGCACCACTGAAAAGAGAGTGGCCTCTTCTACTTGACACCCACCCTTCAGATACTTGTAAACATTCATAAGATCTTTAATTTTAATCTCTCCCAGCCTCCCATCCTTTCCTTGTGAAGGACGTTCTAGTCCATTAATCATCCTCATAGCTCTTCATTGGACTCTCTCTAGTATTTCCCGGTCCCTCTTGAACTGGGGAGCCCAGGAATGGACACAATACTCCAGGTGTGGTTTCACTAGGGCAGAGTAAAGGTGGGTAAGAACTGCCCTGGACCTGCTGGACACACTCTTCTTTACACACTCAGGATACCACAGGGCTTCCTGGCCACAAGGACACATTGCTGTCCCATGGATAACTTATTGTCCTGCAGAACTACAGTGTCTTTCTCCATTGATCTGCTTTCCAGCGGGTCAACCCCTAGCCTGTACTGCTGCATGGTGCTATTCCTCCCCAGGTGTAGACTTGTCCTTGTTGAACTTCATTAGGTTCCCCTTTGCCCAGCTCTCCAGCCTGTCCAGATCTCGCTGAATGGCATCACCACCTTCTCATGTATCAGCCCCTCCTCGCAGTTTTGTATCATTGGCAAACGTGCTGAGGGTACACTGTCCCTTCGTTCAGGTCATCGACGAAGATGTCGAATAAGACTGGACCCAATGCTGGTCCCTGGGGAACACTGCTAGTTACAGGTCACCAACTGGACTCTGTGCCATTGATCACAATCCTCTGAGCTTAGCCAGTTCTGAACCCAAATGTTGATGTTTTTTGCCTTTTCCCTCACAGGTATGCCTATAACATTGGCCTGAAGGAGATGATGCAGGTACTCAGTAAAGTAATCCTGGAGTTCCCACTGCAACAGCTGGATGCAAACCTGGACTCTCAGAACTATTTCTCAGCGTTACTTCCTGTGAGTCCTGCTCCATTTGACTCTTCTTCGGGCTTATCTACTAGTGTGTAGGAGTCTGTGTGGATGCCCCAGGTAGTTTGTGCTGAGAAGTCTTTTTGGTTGAGCCTGAAGCCACTTGAACTCTTTGAGTTCATGAGCCTTTGTCTTCTATAGAAGATGAAGTAAACTGAAACTATTATATCTGCATGACAACCCAACTGAGACTGTAGGTGTGAGGAGCTCTTATTTCAGTGCAGCTGTGGTTGTTTCTGTTTCCTGTGTGTGATGGTAGAAGTGCATCACTTACAGAATATAAAAGAGAGGGACTAAGATGTTTTTACAGGCTTGCATTCCAGGAACCCCATTCCAATCTGTCACAAGCCCTGTCCCTGGGGCATCAGGGAGCGCTCCTTTCCCGGTGGGATCATTTCCAAGGTCTTGTTTGCATGCTGTAATTGGTAGTAACTTTTTTTCCAGACGAATGCAAAGGAATGGTATTGTTGTCTTTGGGTGAAGGTACAGTGTTCTGTCGTGTCTCTAAAGAAGTGGGTTGTATAATTGGGTGAGAGAAATTTCTATTTCCTGACATAAGGGAGACAAAACAGGGTAGGATCTTCTGTAAAAAGCAGTCATGGATTTGTTTACCCAAGCTGAAGCCATTTCAGTAATTTTGTCTCTTTGCTGTAACCCATTTATGTATTTGAGTTTGTAAAGTCTACAGGTTACAAAGGTGCTCCTTCAGAATGAATGGGTCTGACATGTCTTTGGGAAGGACTAGTTTAGGGTTTTTTTAGGACATGGAGCTAAAGGGGAACACTGGACATACTCATAATCCTTTCTCTGGAGCAGTATGTGCTTTCAGTTGATGAGGAAGCGTGGAAAACTAATTCTTCTTGTAGGTGTAAGAATGACAAGTCATCTCCCGGATGTGTGGAGACGCATTCCATAGGAAACTTCCATGTGAACTGATCTGTTCATCAGATGGCTTAGTGAGATTCTGCTGTCCAGTCTATTTAAATTCTGCTTGCTTTTGTTTATTTTTCCAGAATGTTTCCTTAAATAGCATGCCCTGTACTGGAAAAAGAGAATTGAAGGAGGAGGACTGAAGAACAGGTTTGAGCAGATGTTAGACTCTTAAGGGGGAAGCAGTACATCCAGACAGCAGGTTGTGTGGAGTTTGTAGCTGTGTTAGGATGCTTGAGTTTTCTTCCAGCTAGGGTGTGGCATCTCTTTCTGTCTCCCAGATTTGGCTCCTAATCTAGAATGAGTAGGACAGGAAAACTTCATTGCAACCCCAGTCAGAAGAGGTTCTAGTCTGGGATAAAGGATCCTGTGTGAATGCATAATGTTTTGCATCATTGCCTTGAACCCTTTAGAAAATGAAGACAATGGAAGTACATGAAGGGCTTACCTCTGGGTAACTTTGTCCTTGTACACTTCACCACAGGAAAGCTGATGTTCATGTTTAACAGCAGAGACAGCAAATCAAATCACCTTTAGTGAGAAGTGATAATAATCTAAACATAGTATTCAGGGTGACCATGCCCTGTGTCCTGGACAAGTGGAATTTCTCTAGGCAGGGAATTGTGTGGCATATGCATTTATGAAAAACAAATTACCCTTAGATTTATCAAAGAGAGACGGGTGTCAAACTAATCAACCACTGTGGCAGCCAGAAGTTCCTTTCTAAAGAACAACCAGGAAGTTTCTTCAGAGAATCCTTCTCTGGGATGGTTTTATGCCTTGGTGTCTACCATGCACAGATTTACTGTGCTGGCTTTCTGTGCTGATGTCAGCATGAAGGCAGTATCCTGGTGAGGGATGCTGTTAATGTTCAACTGGTGTTAGTCACCCTTATAATAACCCAGTATGAGTTGAGATGTGCCTCTAATAGAGGCAGTGAACCAGCCTTCAGAGGCTTATTAAATGGTTTTTCTGGGCAGCAGTTTTGTGTTTACCAACAGTGCTCTAAAGAGAAGACTTCAGTTCTCAGGGCATGTTTGTACAGCCAATGTGATGCCCATCTACAAGAAGGGCTGGAAGGAGGATTCAGGGAACTACAGACCTGTCAGCCTGACCTCAGTACCCAGAAAAATTATGGAGAGGCTCATCTTGAAAGAACTCACATGACAAGTGCAGGACAGTCAGGGGATCAGGCCCAGTCAGCATGGGCTCAGGAAAGGCAGGTCCTGCTTGACCAACCTGATCTCATTCTATGACCAGGTGACCTGCCTAGTAAATGAGGGAAAGGCTGTGGATGTTGTATACCTGGACTTTAGTAAAGCCTTTGACTCCATCTCCCATAGCATTCTGCTAGAGAAGCTGGTGGCTCATGGCACAGAGAGGTCTACTCTGCTGGGTTAAAGACTGACTGGCCGACTGGGCCCAGAGAATTGTAGTGAATGGAGTTAAATCCAGTTGGCAGCTGGTCACCAGTGATGTCTGTCCCCCAGGGCTTAGTCTTGTTCAATACCTTTTATCAATGATCTAGATTAAGGGATTGAGTGCTTCCTCAGCAAGTTTGCAGTTGACACCAAATTAGGTGGGAGTGTTAATCTGCTTGAGGGTAGGAAGGCTCTGCAGAGGGATCTGGACAGGTTGGACTGATGGGCCAAGGCTAATGGCAGGAGGTTTCACGAGGCCAAGTGTCGGGTCCTGCATTTCAGTCACAAGCCCAGGCAATGCTACAGGCTTGGGGCTGAGTGCCTGGAAAACTGCTCGAAGGAAAAGGCTCTAAGGGTGCTGGTCGACACTGGCTGAACATGAGCCTGCAGTCTGCCCAGGTGGCCAAGAAGGCCAATGGCATCCTGGCCTGTATCAGAAATAGTGTGGGCAGTAGGAGTAGGGAAGTGATCATGCCCCTGTAGTCAGCACTGGTGAGGCCACACCTCGAGTGCTGTGTTCAGTTCTGGGCCCCCTCACCACAAGAAAGACATTGAGTTGCTGGACCAAGTTCAGAGAAGGGTAGCGAAGCTGTTGAAGGGTCTGGAGAACAAGTCCTATGAGGAGAGGCTGAGGGAATTTGGGTTGTTTAGTTTGGAGAAGAGGAGACTGAGGGGAGACCTTACTGCTCTCTACAACTCCCTGAAAAGAGGTTGTAGTGAGGTGGGTGCAGCCTCTTCTCTCAAGGAAATAATGACAGGACTAAAGGAAGTGGTCTGAAATTGCACCAGGGGAGGTTTAGATGGGATATTAGGAAGAATTTTTCTACTGGAAGAGTAGTCAGGTCCTGGAACAGGCTGCCCAGGGAGGTGGTGGAGTCACCATCCCTGGAGGTGTTCAAAAAGCAACAAAAAAAAAAGTAGATGAGGCACTTCAAGACATGCTCTAGTAGGACGGTGAGGTGCTTTTTTTGGTTGGTTGGTTGGATTTTGTTTTGGTTGTTTTTGTTTGTTTCTTTGTGTTTGTTTTGGGGTGCTTTTTTTTGTTTGTATTTTGGTTGGTTGGGGTTTTTTTGTTGTTGACAGTTGGATGCAGTTATCTTGGAGGTCTTTTCCAATTGTGACAATTCTGTGATACTGTGAAACAGTGGCTTTTCTGCCACTTGTGGTTCCCTAGTTAGTAAAGAGTACAGTCCATTACTTTACTAATACACCCTGAGAATCCCAAGCACTAGCTTGGTGTAGGTTAGTACATAATGAAAGTATGTAGCTGAGTATGTAGCTGTGCAGCTGAAACTGCCTCAGTTAATAGTGGTATTGGGCTGAGATCTGCTTATGATGGTTTATGTGTGGCAAGGTGGTGTGTTGTATGAGATCCAGGGATATTTGCATTCTGAGAGTGGTGAATATCAGAAGCCCACTGAACTTCACAGAGCTGTTTCTAGTTTCTCACTCTCTTTGTAGATCAACTCTAAGAGATGTTGAAGGAAGATGGGTTGCTTGCGCAGGAGTGATGGTAGAGTGGTCTCAGCTCAGGAAGGAAAATTGTGGACATGCCATAGTTATGATGTATGGTTTCACTTGAAACCATAGTATGCGCTCTGAAGTGCTGGTCCCTGAGCATGAAGCTCTTAAGTGTTAGAGCAAGTTTAGGAAAGAAGTATCCGGTAAAGGATAACGGCTGCAGGTATTTTTCAGATGAAACATGGAGGCTTGAAAAACTGAGTTTGACGTACATCAGGCATCATGTTTGGCTCTTGTACAAGTTGTAACGCAGAGATGGCACAGAAAATCAGACTGTTTCTAGAACTGTAGATGTGATTTGAGCAAACATGGTTGAAACTGTTGATAAACTGAAGACTGTACTTCCATTTTCACTGAAAATGCATCCAGCAAGGTTATGTGGGTGAGGAGGTGTAAAGGGAGCTGGGGGAGGTAATATGGCAGTTCAGTTTGCTGAGCTGGCCAGTGTCTGCACTGCCACCCTGCAGCCGGCATCTGTGGCACAGCTCTTCAGCCTTCCTTTTCTGTAATGTCACGCAAGCAACCACAGCGTGGGATCACTTATTCGGGGACCAAATGGATCTCTGCTTTCACTGCAGCAGTTTATGGTGATCAGCACAGATGCTATTATGGTGTAACAGGCTGGGATTATGTCTTTGTCCCTTGTGCTTTGCACATACATCACAATGGTGTTCTGTGCTGGAGGTAGGGGTGAAATAAGCCTGGTGTTTGAGACTAATTTTTTGTCACAAGGACAAAGTGGATCACAAGCCTCTTTGAAGTTGATACAGCATCACTGACCAGATCTGATGAAAAATTAATCGACCTGTCAGAGGAATGCGATTGCTTTCTCCAGACTGCAAATTGTTTAGAGTTACTCGGGTAGAGTCAAAACCTGGAAAGCTATGATGGTGTCCATAGGGCTCTGTCAGGTATCTTCTCACATTTTTTCAGTCTTTTACTCAATCTGAAATAATGAGAAGTTTCTAATTCTGCAGTTCAGTTTTTCATGGAGCTCCCAAAACAGCCTCTCTGGTCCTACAGGCTCATAGGTGTGTTTTTTCTGGGGGCTCTGTGGGGCTGAGCCATTCTTTCCCCAGCAGCAGCAGTCACAGTACAGAGCATGTTCTCCATCTGAGATTGGGTTTTTGTTTTTTTTGTTTTGTTGGGGTTTTTTTGGTGTGGTGGTTTGTTTTGTTTTGTTTAATTTATTTTCTTTCTTTCTCGGCAATAGGCATATACTGGATTGAGTCCTGGGGTTGCGGGTGTTTATAGCTCTGCTTTCTTTATAAATAACTTGCTTTCAGAAACTCCATAGCTTCTGGATAAAGTTGTGCCTGCTTATGATTTAGAGGTATTAACAGAGAGGTATTACAAAATATTTCTTAGCCTGGACAGAACATGCTAGTAGCTTTACTACACTTGAATTCCAAAGGATAATAAAAATGCATAGATGGCTGTAGAGCAGGGAGGGGTGTTTAGGATTAAGCATTTTGATAAAGGTTAAAATGCTTTCTGGAAATAGGCCATGCAACCCTCATTTTTTTGTTGTGATACCATGATGATTAGGGTCATTCTGTGCTGTTACTGTTGTTCTTTGGGTCAGTCAATGTACTTCTATACAGATCAGTTTGTTTGTACTAATCCCCTTTTTTGTTTCTGCTTGATGCATGCAAATTCCAACATGGTTGCATGGCAAATGTGTCTGAAGAGAATGTAGTACTACGGAGTAGCTGAACACAAGTTCCTTGTACAAGCTACCTTTGGTAGTCCATGACAGCCTGGATTCTGTCTCTGCTGCGTGTCCTGGAGCTCTTTCTCTGGCAGGGCTACTGCCTTTTAACAGTTGCCCTGGACAGAATAATGCTGATTAGCCCTGAATGTAGGCAACTCAGAGCTTCTTCATCATACCCCAAGTCCCTGAGATTACCTGTTTCCCTTCAAAACAGACCAGATGTGTTCTGTAAGGAGAGACACACTGTTGAAGACACAGCAAAACATTTTGTCTGCACAGGCATGCTAGGGCTGGGCTTGCAGGAAGGCCTCCTGTTGAATTAAAATCAATTTTAAAAGATGTGGAACTCTGATTTAATTTCCTACAATCTTTTTGTAGGATGATCTGGTCATGATGTGGCCAATGAGGAATCTTGCGTCTTATCCTAGTTTTGATACTGTTTAAAATTGTTATGGACAGGGGTCTAAATATCTTTATTACCTCCTATCCCAGGTTCCGGTCAGTCTGTGCTGTTCACAGAGCTTTTCCTGATGCTTACTTTCCAGATATGCATAGGAAGCGAAAGAGCTAGCGGGGACTCGGACAGAAATATTGTTTGAAGAGGCAGCACCAAATTAATTAAACTAAAGACTTCATAAAAAATAAGCTTTGGAGGAAAGAGTTGAGATGAGCTAATAGTGTAACAGCTTCTTGCCCTTCATCCTTCCCACCCTTTCCCTGCAGCAGTCTCCAGGACCCAAACAAGCCTGCGAGCACACAGCAAATATGTGCCTTGCACTTAGGGGCTGCTCTGCTGCATTCTTCAGGCTGCTTTGCTCTATCCACTTCTACTGAGCTGGTCATTTTCCTGGCGCCATCTTTTTCTTTTTCTTTTTTTTATTTTTTATTATTTGCTTTTCTTCTTTGAAGGAAAGTTCCACTGAACTGTCAGCTCTTTTGTGGAAGGAAGGTTTAAGTGGCACGTGTGTACCTCTCCTTATCAATCTGCTGTGATTTTCTTTGAGTACCAGAGTCCATTAAACACGTTGATTGTGATAATCCACTCCATTGTGATAATTAATTCCATCCAGGGAGGCAAAACCAAAAAAGCTAAGAGATATCCTCAAAGCTGCTTATTAAAAACAGGTCTTGTCTGTTAAATGTGAGACTTAATAGCATTTGTTTTTTGGACAGAGTGGGACAAATATATTAAGTGGTCATCAGAATAGTTTATTAAAATGCTTCTCTGGGTCAGATTCTTAGTTCAAGACAGCTGAGAAATAGGGCTGAGTTCACACATCCATCTCATAGCTCAGGAACTCTTCTGTGTTTTCCCCCTGCAGCTGTTGAAGAACTGGACCCCATTGTTTAAGAACTACATAAAACGGGCGTCAGATCACTTGAATGCCTTATTTGCCATTGAGGAATTCTTCCTGGAACATGACAGTCTCTGCACATCAATAGCTAAAGTGAGTATCCACTCCCAGCTCTGAGAACCTGTGTTTGCTAGAGTCATGGTGAAATGCATCCTGTTTGCATTATTGGCTTGTCTGCTTTAGAGGAGAGAATTCTGAGGTCTCAGTGGAGAGGGTGTATAGAAAATCCATCTATAATAATTGCTTTTAAAACCAAAAATAGTTCCATGTCTGCCAGTGCCTCTGAGGCAGCACAGCCGAGGGTGAGTGTTAATTACCAGCATGCAGCCCAAAGGAAGACATTATTTTGCAGCTTCTAACCTAGATGCCCTTGTTGTGTGATGCTGGAAGAGGTGAGGCCAGAGTCTTGTTTTAGGAAGAGCTTCATTTCATTTGTCTCTCCATGGTCCCGGAAGTCTAACTGCCAAATGGTTTACCCTGCTTTAGAGTGCAAAACAAGCAAAGCTGTGAATAAGGATGGGATTTCTTATTCATAATGAGCTAGTTAGGAAACTAGGAATAAAGGGGAACTGACAT
Source organism: Megaceryle torquata (assembly GCA_024611175.1). Classification (NCBI taxonomy): domain Eukaryota; kingdom Metazoa; phylum Chordata; class Aves; order Coraciiformes; family Cerylidae; genus Megaceryle; species Megaceryle torquata. Next base: position 7,330 of record JANIJG010009620.1, on the reverse strand, counting down.
GTGGTTTATTACCTATCTCCTTGCTTCTGAGAGTTCTCAGTATATTCTTCCTTGCCCTCCTTCACAAATATTTTGTCCCTGAATTCTTTCTGCCCTATCACATTGAGAGCATTTGAATTGGATCGTGAGTCTTTCCTTTAGCGATGTCTCAGGAAGTCCCTGTCTCTTTTGGAAGAGCTCTCCTAGAGCCTGCCTTAATTCTTGGTTCCTCAAGGAAGAGTAATCCTAACTTCTACTACCAGTGCTTCTATCTAACAGCAAAGCACTTAGGACTGGAGCCAAAAGCCTTCAGTTTGGTGAGCCAAAATGTCCTTGAATTACAGCAATTGTTTGGCATGTGTCCATTGTTCTAGGGGCCCGGGTTTCCCTGGAGGCTGGGAATTGAAGTGACACTTTATATTTGGAGTTGGCAGCCAGCTTTGTCAGAGCTCTGCTGCAAGGAGACTGTCTGCAACATGCCTGCTCTGCCTGAGCACAAAGGCACCCTGAGAAAGCATGATTGCATCTTACCCTCGCTGCACTGGACAGGAGCTTAAGCTGATGAATGACCAATTGCTTAGACACCTGCCATAAGGCACCTTTAAGAGAACTGGCAGGAGGAGGGAGCCTGAAGCAGAGCTAGATAGTTTCATGCTCTTCTCCGCACGTCACTGTTGTGCGGATATGGGCTTGCTAAGAGTTGCTTCTTAGAGCTGCTTGGGGATGTTTTTAAAAAGAGAACTTAAGTAAAGTCTTGAAGTGACATCCTCCGTGGCCCTGTGTTGCTCACAGCGCTCAATCATACTCTGCATCAACAGAGATGAAGTTGATGGGGCTTGAACTTTGACTCGTTATGTGTCATAGCATCTAGCTGTCAGGAACATAAGGCTTGGTAGGAGAAGCACAGTTATTTTTAAACAATAAAAGCAAATTGAAGCAGATTGAGTGCCTTCTGTTGAAGATGAAGCTGGGAGACACAGATTATGTGCAAACTTTGTGCTTGGATGTGAGCTAGCCCCAAAAGAGTTTATTTGCTGTTGCTCTTTTCTAATCGATGCAGGTGTTGATGACGTTTTACCAGCTGGAAATTCTGGAAGAAGATGTAATTCTCAATTGGTTCTCTTTGCGGGACACATCTGACAAGGGAAAGCAGCTTCGTAAAAACCAGCGGGTGAGTCCCAAAGGTGTTTGAAGAGCAGGAGGGAATAGAGAAAGAGAGACAGCAGCTGCTAAAAGAAATTTTGAGTGGAGTTCAGTGCCATTGTCGCCTTCTGAGGAACAGCTGCCATTACATGGCAGGCCAGTAATGCACCAGTGCATTGAACACTAAGCAGCACAACTTTGTTCTCCAGAACAGACATATCTGTGTGTTCTGCTATAATCATCCTGTTTGGATGAGGAATGGAGGTAGTAGGAGAGGCAGATTGTTTTCAGTGGTCTCTCTGGAGCACGAGGCCAGCAGTTTCTGGAGTAGCAGCACAGCTTCTCTAAGCCAACACCCATTTGGAATGGGCTTTAAGCCAATGCCCTGTGTGCCGGCCTCATGCAGTTCCTTTGAAGCTTTCATTCCTGGCTCACCAGTCCCTTTGCATAGATTTCTAAGCGCTTGCTGTACTGAGTGGTTTCATTTGGCTGACGTTGCAAGGAACATATAAACTTCCCCCCTCCATCAGGCAGAACTTTGTGCTGCAGTTTGGCTGAGCCCTGTTCCATTCCTCCTTCCTGAATCTGGAATAGGAGCAGGCTAAAAAAGCCATCTCTGAAGAACTCCCAACTTTGTTTAAAACCTTTGCCAAATCAGCTCTTAGTATAGGCCAGCAGTGCTTTCAGCTGCTTATTTGAGCCCAGTTAAAAGGTAAAACGAGCTGTCTTCTATATGGCAGTTTCTCAGGCAGTAGGTTTTTCCCAGCAGTTTTCCTAACATGTCTTAGCTAAGGTGCAGCTGTTATCTCTTTTCCATCAAGCTCTGAAAAACTCTCAAGCTTGTCTTTTTGCTGAGTGTTGAGGGGATTGTTTGTTTGGAGGAATGACCCTCAGCCGTCTAATCAGTCGGGGTTTGTCCAGGGCATCCCAGTTGTTTTTCATCTAAACTTTTGTCTGTCTCTCTCCCCCAATCTGCCTCTGCTTCTGTGTGTCCTACAAACATTGTCCTTCTTGTGCATGATGGTGGTGCTCCCTGACACAGTGTAGTTGTTGAACATTCCCAGCATCTGTTTGGTGTCACTTGCTACCCAATTATGTTTTATTATCTCTACAGCTCCAGAAATTTATCCAGTGGCTGGAGGAGGCAGAGGAAGAGTCGTCTGATGGCGACCAAGACTGACATGGTGGCTTGGCATGAGAAGAGGCACTCTCACTGCCTTTCTGGGCTGAGTGGGCAGGGTGAGATCAATGCCAGTGCATGGTGTGTAGATGTGGGGCCTGACATCGAAGTGACTGACAATCCCATCATTAATTATGTTGTGTTCCCAACTTTGCCACTTCCCTCCCTCACTTGCCCAGTGGCACCTTATGTTGGATGGTTGCAGCCCAGTGTGAAAACTGTGAGGGGAAAAGCAGAAGGTGGTGATACATAGAATCTCTCTGGAGTCTGGATGTGATATACTATAAGCTGTAAGTTATCTTTTGGGAGGTCCTTGTTATTAATACAAAGGGAGCAAATAGATGCAAATGCATACAACGCCCTTATAAATAAATCTGACCATCGGGGTTGTGGGAGAATGGTCATACAGCTAAGCTATTTGGAGTCATTGTTGCTTCTGGAGCTAAGAGAACTCCTGCTGAAGAGGCACTGGCAAGGTTGGTGAGTAGGAGCATGTGGATTAGGATCTGAAGTGCAGGACTGGGATTCAGGAGTTCCTGTGCCTGGAGAAGATGCAGTTGTCTGAGGATGCCCAAGGCATTTTGCAGCCTAGAAGGCACTTCTCTGATCTTTCCAAAAGGGAAAACCTCTTGCCATCTGCCATGCTAGAATTTAACACAAGTTTGCAAAGTAGGGTTGGTAAAACCATGTGTTTCCCCCTTATGTAGAGCAGGGGATAATATGAGCTCAGCTCCCTCATGGGGGTTGGCTAATAGTGGATGTGCACTGGACAGTGAAATGCTGTGTGGATCACCACATCTTAGATGTGGTCTGTATTGTTGTGTGTCCCCAGCTTAGCAGACATGTTTTAGAAAAGGGTCTTTTTTTATTATTATTATTTTTGTTATAAAAAGGGAGCACAGGTGTCTGGCTCTTCCTGCTGCACCAGCTACACTGGTGTTTTGCTCTGGGAGCACTGACCACACCAGCTGCTTTAAGGAGGATGCAAGTTCCTACATTCTGCTCCAGTGTGAAAAGGAGCAAATGGTATTTCCTTCACAGCACATGCTTGCTGTTTCCACATGATTTCAGTTATACAAACTTGTTTACTTCATGTCCTTTTATTTATTTGAAAACTTCCGTTCCCTCAGACAGCAGGGAAAGTGCTGCAAACCCACTGTAAAGTTCAGTGGCCCCAGCGCGGCTCGGCACGCAGCGGGGAGCGAGTGCGCCTCTGGCACTTGATTGCCAGCACAGCCAACGTGTGGCAGTAATAACGCCTGTAAGAACAGCTTTCTTGGAAGTGTTACTCTGCTGTGCTCTTCCCTGCTCTCAAAGAGCAGAGCAAAAAAGGCACAGCAAGGATCTACTTGTGTTCATAGGTGGGTTGTTTTTGGACATGCCGACCTTGCCTCTGCCCCTTCAGGAGGAGAGTGGAATAAATCTTTTGCGGGGGAAATGCACTGGAGCTGCTCACTCAGGATCTTTACGTGGCTGTTCCATGGTGCCACAATTGACAGTGAGGGGACAGCATTGGATGCTGGATTCCAGGGATACTGCCTCTTAAAAACTGTTGTTCGGGCAGGCAATTCTGTGCACTCACACCATCTCTTGCCAGGATTGTGCCTAAATGTGGTTGTTTTCTGACATTACAAACTCAGTCTTGTAAATGTTGGGGAAATAGTTGGTATCTGAATTGTCTGTATCTGCCAATATTTAATTCAGGGAGCAAATAAAAACTATCCTGGTGTTACCAGCTTGTTTGTGTTGTTTAATTTCAAATTGTACGTCTCTGTGGCTCGCATCTGAGCAGGGCTTAATGGGTTAGCTAAACAACTTATAGTTAGTCTTTCCTCAAGAGATTTTAAGTGCATAATAGGCAGGTAGGAAATCAGCTCACCACTGAATTGGTGTCAGTGTTCAGTGATAACTCCTGACCTCACTGTTTACAAATAGAGAACAGTTTATTAAAACTTCTGAGCATGGAATCCTGAAATGGGTGAGGTTTGGTTTTTGTACAGGATTATGTTGCAAAGATGAACTTTAAATCCTATGAAACCTGTTCTCCTTTGACACAGTGAGACTTAGCAGGAATGTTGGTGGTTAGGGACTGCATCGTGCCCTCCTGGTATTGAGGAGTAAGAACTGCCAGAGGTGGAAGGGCAGCTACAGAGCTTGTAGTGAAACCAGCTCTAAGACTGGCTTTTAAATTTTGGACATCTGAAGTACTTTTTTCCCTTTTACAGTGTAAAGATGGCTTAAAAAATACATTTCATTTATAGTTCTGTAAATGGCTTGGTTTTGCCAGTGGCTCATGATTCTTTGTGCCAAGTAACAATTCCATTTGTTTTCTTCCATATTCCTTCATCCTCTGCTCCACTCTTGTCAACTTCTTCATGGTGTGAGCTGCTTTCTTAACCAGGGGTTAGGATCCATGTTGGATCTTGGGATAATGTTGCTCTGTGGCAGAATATCCTTCAGGCCTCAGTGGTGTGGTGGGGTGGTTTTACACATGCCAAGAAGAGTGTAGCAAAAAGGACACAAAGCAGGACAGTCAGTACTCTCCAGGGTGGAGTTCTGTTGTGGCACAGCATCCTTCTGGGCAGGTAAGTACAGACTTGTTAAAGGAGCATGAATTGTATTAAGTATAGGGTGGGCTTGATGCTTTCTCTTGCTTTCAGTCAAGATTTATGTGTGGCATGGGAGACTAGAAATGTCTTTGAGAGCGACCTTGATTGTTGTGCATCTTTTTGAGAATTGTAAGCAGTACGTATTTTATTCTTTTTTTCTAAGGCCATAGTAGTTGACTTGTCTGATTTACCACGTTGGATGGATGGATGTCACCTGGTATTCCTGTATCAAACCCATAACTTCCATTAACAACAGTGCCCCTTTTAGAAAAAGATGTTTTGTGTTGCTTGTGTTACTTGTCAGTGATGGAACTCAAGTGCATCCACCTCTGCTTTGTGCTTTTCTGAGATGCACTTAAATACCAGGAGTCTGTTTGCTCTGTAAGGAGAAGCCATGCTATCAGTATTTAAAAACTGATGTTTAAATGTAGACAGAAGTCAACAGGCTGTTCCAAAACTCTTCCTTGTGGACCTAGTGCTCAACACAGTCCCTACTGCTACTTTCTTGGCTTTGTGTTCTTAACCTCCATTCAAGAGAGAGTCCTACTTCACAAAACCTCTGCAAGCAAGTAAATCAATCTGTCAGTTCAGTCAGTTCCATCACTTGGCCTGTTTTAAAAGAAAAGGCAGCTGTAACAATGATATTTTATCTACTGCCACCCTGGGGGTGTGTGCCGTCCCCCCCCCTTCTGGGTTGCATGTGCTCTCTTGGGAGCTCAGCACTTCAGAAAATGGCCCATTTGGTAACAAAGGTGTCTAACCCATACGATGCAGGCTCCAAGATGCACCACAGCTGTGCTGGGAGGTGGGCTAGAGAGTGGCCCTGTTAGGGGAGGACTGTAATTCTTCCACATTGGCCCTTGTTTTTGGGCAGGAAGGTGGTGTAAAAAAGATTTTAAGATTAGATCTGTCAGGACTGACACAATAAGAAGCAGTTTAGTTTAAACTTTTCCATTCCTGACCTGGATTCTTCTTTCCAGGTACAACAGCTTTTACCACAGAGCTCTGAGCATGAGGAAGTGACAGTCTGCCAAGAGCTGATGTGGAAACCTGGGAGAGCCTCGCACCTCTTACAATTCACCTGAGGTCTTCCCTTTATTTATTTATTTATTTATTTGAGTTCTTCACCCAGTTTAGCAATGCTGCCCAGATAATTGCTAGCAACACCTTCAGGACTCTTTCATGCATGAGGAGGCTCTTTAGCTCATGCCTGCCTGCCAGCCTGAGGAGCTTGGCTCTGTTCCCTATAAGATCTCCCTGGCTCCTCTTCCTAGAGGTGAGTGTGGTGTTGAGGACTTGTGATTGAGTCTCACACCCTGTGCAGGCCCATGGTGTAGTTCTTCCTCTGCATTTGTTCCTTCTAATCCAGGACAGTGAAAGGCAGTTCTTTCCCTTCCTGGTGGTGGGTGTTCCCCAAACCATCCACGCCAGCTTTGCTCTTGGCCACAGCTCCAGGAAACTGCTGATGGAGACAGTTCCTTGGGTGCTGGCAAGGTGTCCAGAAGAGAAGCCATCCAGCCCAAGACCGTTGTGACACAAAGGCAAGTTTTAGGGGCTGAGGTCACCGTGTTAATGACTGTAGGTGACAGAGTGATAGGGTCTGGGGAGAGAGAGGATAAAGAAACAACGACAGAATCAGGGGGTTGTTGAACTGGTATGTGCACAGTGGAAGAGGCCATGGCATGTGGGAAGGAGGATGCTCATGAAGAGCAGAGGAGAGAATCTATTGGTAAGGAAATGAGGCTGGGGAATTTCAAGGGGTACGTCGGTGTCCAGTGCCCAAGTATCGGGGATGGTTGTTGAATGGTGACATGGGTTTTGGAGAAGAAATGGAGAGGGAGGTACTGTTCTCTATCTTGGGCAGCTCAGTTTTTGTATGGGGTGGCCATCAGAGGCAGAGTATGGGGAGTTCAAACAGTCTGGGCATGGGAGGACAGGGTAGAGCAGGATATGCTTCATGTCTGTAAACCGTGTTTGAGGGGCAGGTAATTGTATGAGTGTGGAGAAGGCAGGAGGTGTGTGAAAAAGGCCCAGAGCTGCAGAGGTGGAAGGGGAGGCCTGGGGTGTGCACAAGAGCAGGGGGGGTTGTGGGAAGCAAGAGCACATGTGGCACAGGAACGACCATGGGTGGGGAGCAGCATTAGTGGGTGTAAGAGGGGATGGGATCTGGAGGGGGAGCCTGGGAGGACTGTATGGGTGTATGCCAGCTAGGACTGGAAAGGGTGGTGCATGGGGAATACTAAGATGTAGTTAAGGGGATGTGGATGTAAAGTAAAAATCCAAACCCATCTACAAGCTGCTCAGGGTCAGGGAGGTGATAAGGGGTGCGGTCCCCGAGGGGCACGCATCGCCGTAGGGTGCAGCACGAGCAGGGGTGGGGGTCTGGCCCCGGGGAGCGGGGTGGAGGGCAGGGGAAGGG